>PVJL010005141.1:0-114055 GCA_004026885.1 Lyroderma lyra
TATATTTAAAATTTACCCTCGGGAGGTGTCATTAACAGGTGGCACTGAGTGAAGATGGAGCCAACCATGTTAACCATTTGCAAGCATCTGGCTTTTCTTTTTGTGTTTCCTCCAAGTGCTAAATATGCCTTTTTAGTATCCAAGGTTAATTAAGTGGAGAAGGCAACTCTGTGGAGAGAGAATGTGAGATAGTGGGAAGAGCACTGGCTTTGGAGTCAGAGTAGAATTTGAATTTCAGTTGTATCAATTAGTTGTTTGAGTGAGGTAAGATTGTCACACTCTCAAGCTCTCTTGTCCTTGTATAAATGTTTTGAAATTCTTGTCTCCTAAAACAAAAGGTCTATTTAGTAAACATAGCTGTATGAATCACTATGATCTATCTGGTGATAGCATGGTAGTGCCTAAGAAGTGGATAAAAGGTCTGAGTTCAATGTCTGTTTATAATCAAGAAGAATATCTTTTTATATTGTTCAAGCCATTGTAATCAGAGACACATGTTTAGGTTTGGAGTCTGAAAGTGTTTCTCTAAATTTAAGAATTGTACAATATGTGTCACTTGGTAATTATTTCTTGCCTTAATATCTCCACCTCATAAGAAGTACTAGGACTACATTTCTAATTTGACCTTAGACACATGTGGAATATTGAAAATCATCTATATTCTTCACATAAAAATCTGAAAAATATCTTCCTTGTAAATATGACCCATCTCTTGAGTTAATTGCTTGTTCCTATTGACTTCTATATTTTTTAAACTCTAATCTTTATTTCTTGTATGTCAGTGCTCATTAAAAACTTTCCTTAAGTGATCTTTATAAGAAGACTTTGAAATTTGGAATACTGTTCCTGCATAGGTCATTTTTTGGGCTAACATTTGATGTACTGTCATTGTTCAGATAATACATATAAAGGACTTTAGCTTTTAAGTTTTTGTTTTCAGTCATTTTAGGGAGTTCCAGATTAGCAGTAAAGTCTCTGAAAAGTAAGAAGTTAGTTTGGCCTTGACTTCCTAGAGTAGTTTTTAATTACCTAGGTTATTGATTTATCAAATGATGTATGCTGTGCCTATATCTATTTAGGAGTCATCACATTCATTGATAGAAATAGTTTAATCTTCTCCACTAGTAATGACATGCCCATTAAATATGTAAATATATAAATACAAGAGTGCATTATTCATGTTTTAGCATTAATATTTTTTGTGTGTAGTATAAGAGTCAAATGTACAAATCCTAAGTAAACAATTTAATTTTGCATAGTGAACACATCTGTATCAAGAACTAAATAAAACATTACCTGCACCCCAGGGACCCATATAATTTCCTCTTTATATTATATCCTTTATGATTAAGATATTTTCTCTAAGCTATCAACACTGGAAATATTGAAAGGAGCTATTATTAATTTTTTGAAAGGAGAGTGAACACATAATTAATTGTTTCTATTATTTTATATTAGTAGAACTTAGCACAATAAGTACCAAATAATACTTCTTAATAAGTTTCTTGAATATGTTGGATTTTTAGACTTATGTTGTTCAGGGTTAATTTTTTTAATGTTCCTAAATTTGAAAAATGAGATTTAAAAATGTTTTCAGGAAATAGCTATCAGCTGATATTTTTATTGAAATACTTAATAAAGTAATTAAGATTTGGATTACTTAAATATAATTTTGTTATTTTACATGCAAAGGAAAGAAAGACCACAATTATGATATTTTTTTTGTCATGTCTACACACACTCTTCCAGTTGCATTCACCAGGTATTCTTCCTGGTTTTTAAAATTATTAAAACAGATAGGCCATCCATTCCCTTCATTAAGTGTGCACTATTAGTACAATTTTATGTTTTCTGTTATGAATTTGATGTGATAAAGTAATATTTTTTTTTGTATTTCACACAGCACTGGGGCTCTGCAAAGCATCTCTGGGGGTTCTTTGATGTCTAGACAGTTTAAATTATGCCTGCTCCCTGCCTCCAAATTCCACCCCTGTTCTGCTTCAGGGGTTGTGGGAAATGAGAACAAACCAGAAGGGTTCCATAATGCTACAGTAAAAACAAACAAGTAGAATAAGCTGTATATCTACCATGGCAGGTGTATAGGAAAAAACCCGATTATAGAGAATGGTAGAAAGGAAAGAATTGGGGACAAATACCGTCCTGCTTATTTATTTCTAATTACATTTCTAATATGAAAATACATATGCATCATGGACGAAATGAAAATATTGTAAAAGTGTTAGGAAAGAGAATGGAAGCTGCCTTTTACCCCAGTCCCTCAGTTTTTCTCCTCCTCACCAGCAGCCAGATCTTAAGAGTTTGGTGTGTTTCTTGTACGTTGAGCTATTATTGAAATGGTTAAGATGCAGAATTGCATTTTAAGCTGGAAAACTAACTTCCTTTTCTTCTCTCTTTTTTCTGTTTTTTTTTTTTTTTAAATAAATCGGGATGTCATGATTCTTCCAATTCATCTTTTTAGAAAGTAAGTAACTTGAATTTCAGAATTTTTTTGTTAAATTGTTGAAGTTCTATGATTACATATATACATATACACATGTACATATTCTACAGAATTTTTAACTTTTAAATTCTGACTGAAATGATAACTCTTACACTAAGTGTGAATTTAAAATTTATTAATTAAAAATAAGAAACATTACATAGAAGGTATTCATGCTACCTAACAATACATACTTTTAACACATATTTGCTTTATCTTCTTTAATACCCACAGTAAAATATTGTGATTTAAAAAAAAAAAAAAATATATATATATATATATACACACACTTGTTTAAAATATATATATGTATCTTAAAGGAGGCCAAGGCATGCTTGCTAGCTCTATTTTTTCTGAAGGTAAAAATAATTTTAAAATATAAATAATGCTTTTTATTCTTGTTCTATAGCAGTTAAGACATTGATTTCTTCAGGAACAGTCCAAATTTTCTAGACTTCATGAGATTGTGGAGTATAGCAGCAATAAGTAAATGGTCTGAAAGACTTTTAAAATATGTTTTCCTATGAATATTCTGCATTGGATGAAACAGTTGCCTAGTAATAAGTATTTAACTGCTTTGATGCAAATGTTTTATTGTTTTTAAATGAAACAGATCATATATCTAGTTTTTTTTCTGTATAGAATTGCAAGTGGTATGCTTAAAACTAAGTAACTAATAAGCCAGTGATTTGAGTTGTAAACCTTGCATTTGATTGCAAAATATTTTCTCATTCTTCTAAAATGCAAATGTTGTATAGTTCTGAAATAAAACAAATTTCATGTTTGTTTTGGGAAATACTTGGGAAAATTATAGTAGTCATTGAGACTTTTGGAGATATATTGTCATGTGATTGTTAATTACATATTTATAAATATTTCTGTAGTGAACCTTGCATTTATTGATTTAATGAACAGTATAATTAAATAATATATTCATGTTCAACAGAGCTTATTTATCTGAAACTGGGTGCTTATCACTTACGTTTGCAGCAAGCATAGCATTAAACTGCTATTTAAGAATCAGTTTATCTTCAATTATCTTTCATTTACCGTACCTCAGAAAAAATGTAAATTATAGTGATGTTAAATTATATTTGTTCAATATATTATTTAGCAGTCCTTAGATCTGTATTATTCTTCAATATTCTAAATCTGAGTTCTTGAAATTGTATATATTAGGACCTTTGTATATAAAATCATTAAGTTATGTTTTTTAAAGTCTACATTGTTTCATTTTTATGTATTGGATTTTATTTTACTTGTAGTATTAACATCATTTTGCCAAGTCCCTACAGAAAGTCTGTGTTTCTGACAGTTTCACTAAATTAAAACTCCACATATCTGGCATAATAATTCCCAGCTTCAAATTGTCTGCTTTTGCCTGAAGAAAAGAATAACAATAAAAAATATATATTTTGCAGTGTTCAGTATAACATGTGTAGCATTATTTATCTGGAATTTATTCATGGACAGATATTTCTGGAGGAGATGAATATATTTTACTTGATAAGGTATTGCCTGGCCCACTTTTAAAATGAGCAGAAAATCTTTAGTAAGGAACAATAATGAAATGAGGCTGTAAGCTTGTAGAAGTTTCATGAGGAAAATATATTACATAAACACACAGCATTATAACCATGTGTACTTTAGTGTTATAACTGCATTGTTCTATGACCAAATTTATATTAGGTCTCTTGCTTCCTGTCAAACCCAGTGGAATCATATTGATGTGCTGGCAGAGAGAATTGCTTTCTAAAATAATAAAGAGTGCTCTTATTATTATAATACTTATAAACCTCTATGACCATGATGTTTATATATGCTGACATGTTATTAAGTGTGTTGTGGCAACTCAGCAAATTTGTCTTTTTCATTTTCCTGGAGAGCTCTCATATTGAGTCAGAGATTTGATTATCCTGATTTTTAGAAAAAATTAATTTAGTAACATAAATTATGTTTCTATCACAGAAATTTGGACTTAAATATCTTAATATCTTAGAAGTCCTCTTGTCCCAGAATATTTTGGATTAAATATCCAGAACCCCTAAGAGGCTAATGGAGCAGAATAGTGTTTCTAATCAATATTGGCTCAACTACATATTGATCTATCAGCATATTAGAAGTAAACTTATGTGAAAACATAAGTAAATGATAGTGATCATTCTAGCTCAGAATTCATTTATAAAGATATTAGTTGGTAAACAAAACACAAAAAAAGTTCTGAAGTCTACTCCAGGAAAATACATCCATGTCAAAATTTCATAAACATCTTTCTATGCATATGAGTATATTTCAATAATGTTTGTACGTATGTGCTTTGATATTTTTAATCACTAATTTAATGTGTTTGATTTCTTTTTTAAAAAAAATCTGTTGATTTCCTAATTTAGACACTTGCATTTTTATTGCAGAACATAATTATTAGCTGGGCAGAATTCCCAAAGACATATTTCTTTATTTGACAAATGTAACTGAGAAAAGGATGTCATTGTTGAAGCAGTATCAGAGATAAGAACAGACATAAATTTTTATTTGGCCTTGTGAGAGAAATGCAATCCCATGAGTAACTTAAATACTTATAATTTCAAATCAGTTCTTCCCTGGTTTCTTATTATTCTTTTGTTGCTTTTCAACCTATAGGATGGAGCTGTCCTTGAACTTGGGTTTTTTGATCATTCAAGTGCAACCATCAAGTTGTCTGTAATATTTAAATACTGAGGCTTCATGGTATTATTTGTAAAAATAACTCCACATAAACGTTTTGGCTTTGGTTTCTTTGAAATAGAGTGCTGGTTGCTTTATGAATAAAAGCATAATTTCAATTCAGGAGACTTTTTGCCTGAAGCCTATAATACAGATGCATCTGATTAACTTTGGCTAAACTAGACTGGCCTGTTATTGTAATGTAGATGTTTTCAGGGTTGGGAGGATATTTTTAAAAGGCATAGGAGAAGGTCTTTTTTTTTTTTTTTTTTTTTTTTTTTGAGAGACTGAGAGAACAGTTTTGCCACAGAAACTGCATCTCAGACTGCTTCATTTTCACACACTTTTATTTTCTAGTGGAACTTCTCCATTAGCCTGTCTGAATGCAATGCTTCATACTAACACTCGAGTAGGGGATGGAACATTCTTCAAAATCCCTGGGAAGTCAGGCCTCTATGCTCTCAAAGTAAGTTGGATTGTTCTGCATATTATGTCTGTTATTACTATGTATCATGGATTTTTTTCCGACACATGAAGATAAACAAAATTAGATTTGGGTGAAGGGTAGAAGAATGACCTCTATGCCTTTTAAGTGTTTTCAGATGTCTTAAAAATGATTTCATATTAAGAATAAACAATGATATTTTTCTTTAAGAAAAGAAAACAAATCTTGTGGTTTCACTCTGACATATGGTAATGGAAAATAGTTGTGGCTTTCTTAAAATTCTTGATTCTTAAAAATTTACATGGAGGAGGGCCATGGCTCATCAGCCAAAAGCTTAACATGATCACTGTTGCCACAAATGGTTTGACCTAATGACCATTGGTTGATCTACAGCTTCACACCTGTATGCCTTTCTGTCTTTCATAAAAATAAATATTTATCCATTCACCTTGAAAACTTGCTGATTTAAGTGTTATTCAATTTTAAAACAGTGATCTCCAGGCACTTTTACTGATGTGTGTGTGTGTGTGTGTGTGTGTGTGTTTGTATGAAGAATAGAGAAATAAAATAAAGAAAAGCTTCAGATAACTGAGTTTTAATTATTTTGGTGCAATTTTCATTCCCATCTAGAATGGGAAATGCCATCTAAGATGCAAAATTTCAGAGGACAAAAGTTGATGATTTACAAATGGTTGTGTAACTTGGAACAAGTAAAATCAATGTGTTATTTCTTATAAATAAAGAAGCCACTGCTTTAATAAATGATCAATTACATTTAAAGTTCATTAATTTCCCTTTAGAAGTTTTTCGTTTGTTTTGTTTTTGAATGTTAAAAGTTATACCTCACAAAGAAGTTTCTTTCTCAACCACTAAGCATGAGGCTCTTGTCACTGTGGGTGTTTCTGAAAATAATACAGCTTAATTAAAACTACTTAATCAAAACCATTTCAATTGCTTTTTGTAGCTATTTGGGTGTTTACTGATAAAAATTCTGAGTTGTTAAGTCATTTTCTAACGTAAGAATGTAGAATTGAAAAAAAATGAAAACAACATATGTCGGAAGGAAAGTTTTTTTTGTATAGATTTTAAAAGCTTATCCAAAAAATCAACTATGGCAAAGTGCTTTTCCCATTTTTTTTTCCCCAAGGGTTGATTTTTCCATTAAAAAGTAAATCAGTATTGAACACATTACTGTGATAATAGTAACAGTGATAATACTTGAATTCTGGAAATATTTTGAATGTTTTCATTTGCTAATACACCTCCATATGTCATCATTTTTAAAAATAATATAGAAAGAGGAGTCATCATGCCCAACTGATGGGACATTGGATTTAGGCTGTGAATCCGAACTGGATGGCACAGAAATGGCGGAAGCCAATGCCAGTGGAGAAGGAAATGGAGGTAAGTGTGATGGGGTTCAGATGTAAACCCTCTTCTTTTAATAGTTATACAGAATTTCTGTGATTCACTAATTGAATTCCCTCCCATTACGGATGCAATTTTCTTCTAAGTTGTTACCACCTCCTTAGGTTTATCATCAATCAAATTGGAGTCGTTAGGTTAGGACCTAAGAAAAGTATACAGTTCTTTGTTTTTTTGTTTTATTTTGTTTAATTATATGGATTTTCCTAAATAATATTCTTGACTGTTGTCACTATAATTCTTCTGTCAGGTGAGAGAGTTACTGTGGGGTAGCTAGTGGTTTTATTCTTATGTGAGGCCTGAAAATGTTTTTAAGTTTGATTGTACTGACATTTTCTGTGATCACAGTAGTTTTACAATAGCTTTGTTCCTAAGTTTGTCCGTAGTAAATAGAAGCTTAGTGTTAACACTCCTTACAGTGAAGACAAGGGCCAAATAAGTTATATTCTTATGAAACACTTTTGAAAATCCTTCATGAATTCTAAGGGGGTATTTGCCACCTCTGAATTCTATCCATGTTAATTCATTTTTATCTTTCTCTAGATATTTGCATTATGATTTTGTTGGTATATGTAATTTCTTTTTTTTTTTTAAGGCCACTGACTTTATTGATTAAAAAACTTGGTTAAGGACAGTGACTGTTCTGACAAAAGAGAAGCCAAATGGCATAAAACACCAGAGGTGAGGGTGGGGTGTGTGAAGGGGCCAGGAATCCACTCAGGAAAGCTGGTAATTACTGACATGAAACCGGCAGGGGCAGGTGAAGGGAGATGCATGCAAGAGCGAGAATTCCCGAAAAAGTTGAAATGGTGAGGGGAGAGAACTCCCTGAAGACCCTAGAGGATGTCACAGATGAGTAGACAGCAATTGTTTCCTTTGTAGAGGACAGAGGTGAGGAGCCCCCACTCGGCTGCAACCTCTGGAGGCTCAAGGCTGAGGCTAGGGATTGGGGGTTCCCCAGAGAGCATCATGAGAAGGCGTCACACCACTTGGACTGCTTGGCATTGACGCCACTTGTGTCTTTTAGCCACTCCCGGAAGAGGTCTTCATCTTTCTTTAGCACCAGAAACTGGCCAAGGACCACATAGGCCTTTGCAAGGCCCCTTTCCTCCAGTTTCTTGCCCTGGACTTCATCAATCCCGGCCAGGCTCCCCACCGGCTTTTTCCCCCACAGGCTCCGCCATGAAGTCTTGGTGCTTTTGGGAGGTTGTCATCTTGATCAGGCTTAATCGGCACCTCCAATTCCCATCAAGGCTACTCCTCCAGCCCCAGTATATGTAATTTCTATACTGCAGTTTTGGCAATTTTTTGTCCCATAAAAGCAGATTTACTTTTTTTCCCTCCCTATCCACTGGTCCCACAAGTGGACCTAGCTCATGATTTGGGAGGAAGATTGTGTCATTAACATCTCTGTTGGTAGACTCATAGAAATCAGTAAATTATCTTTAAAGAAACAACCCTTAAAGGATATTTGCAGAAATACTGTATTTCACTAATAGCCCAAAGCCATTCATTTCATTAATGGCCATAGGAGCCCCTTGTCTACTGACCAGATACTCCTGCTCTTTAAGTTGGCATGTTTCTGATAGTCTCCCCAGTACTGGTTCTACATCAGTGCCTGTCTGATCTGCAGAAGAGTTTGTGAATTAATGTAGGAAACACAAATTTTTGTCCTAGTAAAAATGGCTGAAATAGGACTTTGTAGACTTTTTATTAAAGCAAATTTCATTGAATTTGATGTACCTATTCCTATACCTTTTGAAAATCATCTCAACCCCACACCATTGTGATTGTTTGGTGAACTTTTGGTAGGTCCTGTGGTTAGAGAACAAGGCAGAGATGCATTGCAATTTCTGGCTTTCTGGGAAGGCTGGTGAATGGGGCAACTTTCTCCTTCCGTAGTATGAAGGGGTATCTATCTTACTGGATCATTCCTCTAGTTGTACTGCCTGCTTGCATGAGCACTTGCATGCTGTCTATCTAAGTATATACTGACCTCTACTGTGTGCGAAGTACTGTCCTCAACATTGCATTTACAGCAGTGAAAAAGAAGAATGAAAGGAGACCTACCATGGATCTTATATTAGTAGAGAGACAGGCAGTAATCAAACAAATGTGTAAAATTTATAGGTTATTCAATTCTGACAAGTAATACGGGACAAAACACATTTTTAAAAAAGTGGGAGAGAGGGGTACATTTGAGAAAAAACCCAAGGGGAATGAGGGAGCAGGTATTTAATAGGAGAGAGTTTTAGGTAGAAGAAGCAGCATTCACAAAGGCCTTGAGTCAGAAGAAGGACTGGAATATTCCAGAAACATCAAGAGACCATTGTGGTTGGAGGCCAGAGTGAGCAAGGAGAGAAAATGGTGAGAAGATACTAAGTTAGAAGTTATAGGACCAGACTGTATAGTGCCTTGATGTTGGCTTTTGTTTTGAGTGAGATAATATAATGAATCATTGTTGGGTTTTGAGCTAAAAAGACAATATCTCTTAGATTTTAGAAGGATAATTAAGTATAATACATAGATAAATAGATATTATAGATGGATAGTTGGATGTAAACATAGATGTAGAAGTAGATAGACATAGTCATAGACGTAGAGGTAGATGTAGATGTAGACATACAGGGGAATAAGGACAAAAATGGGGAGACTAATTAGAACGTTATTGCCATAATATAGATAAGAGGTATGATGATGGATGTGATGAATTGAGTGGCAGTGGATGTAATAGTAAGTGGATTGGATTCTGGACACACATGAAGATAAATACAAGAGCTGTTGCAGTTGTTGTTATGGAATAAAGAAGAGCTAGTGGTGATTCCAAAGTCTGAGTGTAAGCAAATAGAAGAATAGCATTGTCTTTAACTTAGATGTCAAATCTGCAAGAGATTCAGTTTTGGTCAGGGAGCTGTTGATCAGGAGCTTAGTTTTGAACATATGAAGTATGAGATTCATATCCAGGTGGATATGCTAAATAATTGGACTTACCTGCCTTAAATTAATGGGCAAGACCTTGCTGGAGATACACATTTGAAAGGGGTCAGTTCATAGACAACGTTTAAAGGTAAGAAACTGAATGAGATCACCAAGAAACTAAAGGTAAATGAAAAACTAAGAGGTTCAAAGACTGAGCTCAAGGGTACTTGAATTGTAAGTTGGAAAGAGCAAATGATACTGAGGATAAATGGACAGGAGAACGTGTCGTCTGCTCTGAAAACCACGTGAAGAAAGTGTTTCTGGGAAGGAAGTCATTCAAAAGTGTCAAATGAAGGGAAAGTGGAACCAAGAGAAAGTTTTTTGTGTTTTTTTATTTTTAATATGAGAGATAAACATTAAAATAATTGTATCCTGTTGGGAAAATCCAGTTGAGAAATAGAATTTGGTAAGGAGGAGGGTGGCTTGTTGCCATGTGATTAATTAGATGGGGGTGGGTGGGATCTTTTAAACAGATGAAGAGGTTGGCCATATTTAGTATTATGGAGAGGTGTTCTAAGGAAGCAGCGAAAAATGTCAGGATATTTGGATAAAAATGAAGGTAGATGAGTATATGTGGGCGGGGCTTATGGAAGTTTGTTTCTTATTGCTTCATTTTTTTCTCAGTGAAATAAGAAACAGTTTCATCAGCTGAGGGAGTGGTTAGGGGAGGTAATTTTTTAAATTTAAGGAGAAGGTATAAAAGGTCTAGACTAGAGCCTGACAGTATTAAGCATACTCTTAATGTTGCTAATCCTGAATTTAATATGAGACCAGTCGGCATGATTGTACATTTTTCTCCAGTCATGTTCATGACCACTGCCCAAGTGCAGAATGGATACAGAGCTAGATTTTACAAGAGTTGGGATTTTGCCAGGTGTGAGTGATATAGTGACAGAGAGAGGGGAGTTGAGGGTGCATGAAGTAAAACAGTTACAATTAATCTCCGTGGAATTTAAGCTGGTTCTGGAGGTGGGTGATATGTGATTGTGTGAGGTAAAGGAGGAGGTCTCCTGGGGATCAAAGGATTGTTTTGTTCGGTGTTCTAGAGAACATGAGTTAGAAGGATAGGTGATGTGAGATGAAATTGAGTTTAGGGTAATATTATGGAATGTATGTCTAAGATGAAAGGAAAGTAAGAGACTAAGTTTAAGGCTGTTCCAAATGGTTAGGCAGTGTGCACTCTTCAGCGTGGCATGACTCAGGGGGCCATCATCCGTGGCTGAAATTCAGCAGCTCTCCCTTTGCCCAGTTTAGTGTCAGGAGATAGAACGGAGTCAACTGGGAGGAAACATTGGCTTTTCTTATTTGCACAAAGATGTTGTAAAGATGGTGGTGGCCCTAGCATAAACTATTAGAAAATCATCTGTGTGGATATTGAAACACACAATTATTATAGAACTAGCATTGAAAGGGTATGTCATTTAGGAAATAAAATCTCCGTAAAATGAGATGAGTGCCCCAGGAGTTGGTAGATAAGTACAGTAAGGAAGACCAGTTAATACTGTAGTCTGACATGAGATAGGAGACTGGAGGCATCTAAGGAGCAGGAAGGGAGAATAGAGGCCCCCTACCCCATTTCCAGCCCCAGGGGTACAAGATACGTAGAAAAGAAAAGGGCTTATGAGTACTACCTGAGAGGGTTCCAGCGGGGAAAAGTGTCCATAGAAGAGAGCCAGGTTTTGTAGCTCAAGATGCAAAGATGGTGTTCAGAGAAAAGATGGAGGTTATGAAAGATTTAGCTAATGACTGATCTTGAATTTCAGAGGAAACACTGGGAGGGTTTTAGTGGCTGGGAAAGGGTTGGGAAGAGAGGGTGAGAGTACCAAGCCAACAATTAAACCAAAGCAGATATAAGCAAACTCTCCTAATTGGAAATGTGAATAGGTAGTTCACAAAATTATACATCCCCACACATCTCCAGCTAATGTGACCAAAACTAGATTTTCTGGCCTCTCCTTTGAAATTACATTAGGGAAATTGCTTTGGGGAATCACTGAAAGAATAGTAAATAGCTTATTTCCTTGAGTATTCCTTGATTTGCCCACTTCAGCATCTTATTGCAAACCACAATTGCTTCTTGTAGGACAAGTCTATTTCCTATCCATGTAAATACTATATACGTATATGTATGGCCCATTAACCTAGCCTTAGGATACATTTTCCAACCTAGATATTGAAAATAGATGGAGGGCTTATAATGCCCAGCCTTTGTAACTCTTGACGTGTACATTGTTTAAACCTACAACATTCCTGTGAGAGAGCCACCCAGGCTCTGTTATTTTCCTTTTTCTTTCTTTCTCTTTTCCTTCCTTCCTTCCTTCTCTCTTTCTCTCTCTCTCTCTCTCTCTCTATTTTTTTACCAGTGAGGAAAAAACTTAGGGTAAATATGTCATCCAAGTGGCAAGCGCAGGTACGTGTGTATGACACCAAAAGCCAGGCCCTGACACTCGGCCAGAACCATGGGGAGTCACCGACGCAGCCGTGTGCCTTTCCAACATTTCTTCAGACCTGTTCTGATGAGGAGCTTGGGAATTTGACAACGAGGAACCCCTGACTTATCCACAGGAAGAAGAGGGATACCACATGATTTCTTACAAATTGATAATACATTCCGTGAAACTGAATTGGGCCAGTGATTTCTTTGCTTACTCTGTTTCAAATGTATATTTGAACCAGAAGTTAGAGTTGATATAATTTCCACACTTCTTACAGCTGTGCAAATATACTTGGAGAATATAATCAGAGAAAGAAAGTGGGCATGTGTGGGGATACGTGGACTTGCGAGAGCGGGCAGGGCAAGAGCAGGAGGGAGAGAGGAAGGTCCTACCATCTGGTTTTTTTTTTTCATCTTCATGCCCCTCCCCCTCTTTCATTCCTCCTTTGAAATGAAAGATAGGGAGGCATTGAGGTGAATACTAATAACTATCAGTCAGTAAGATACCCTTGTGGCAATCCAAAGGCTAAGCCCTCTGCTACCGTAGTTATTTCAAATTAACAAAATTTAATTGGCATTTGCTGTACCATTAAGGGGGCAAGCAGAGAAGTATTTGAAAAGCAAGCACTTTACAAAAACTGATACCAAGAAAGAAATCAGCTTGATTCCAGTCAATAAAACACTTGAGGCTTTAGATAGAGTTAAGATAATGATAGTAATGCTTTAGTCCTCTTCTTGCAATCAACTGGCCAGCAAGACACATTCTTTTTTAAATAGGAATTGCTTTGCCAAGATATTTTGTTTTACAGATTTGTTGGAAAATTCTACAATGTGGGAAAAGTGGTATATTACTGATTATAGAATTTATAAGACACCAAACTATAATGTGTTATGTTTCTTTGACTCCTAAACAGTATCTCAAGTTAATAAGAATTAGACTTACAGATTCAAGAAAGTAAACTCTTCAAATTTTACAAGCTTAGCTCTAGAGATTGAAGAGTGATTTAGGAGAATCACTTGATATATCTTTGTTGACAACCCATGACCATTTATGCCAATATAAGTATAGATCTATGTCAGCCAAAGAAAATATTTTGAATTTTATGGGCTATTTTAGTCAGAAATTTATGGGTATGTTTGTGTCTGAGTTGTTTTCTGAACATAATACAGTGGTATATCACAAGTTTGCTCACACATATTAAGTTGACTTACAGTGCACCAGTGGCTGCAGAACCCACACATATTTTATGTAAAATGATACCAACAGTAGATAGTCTTCCCCTTCTATTTATAAATTATTATGAACAAGAAAATGAGCTTCTCTTTGTGGCCCTAATATATTGCATGTTTAAAATAAAAAAATAACCATCATATTTAATTTTTTTAAATGAGGAAATTAGAGAATGTGCAATTTTCATCCACAGAGATCAAAAAAGGTTCTGCTTGTCATTAACCCTGGTGGCTTTCAGGGAGGGAGCAGCAATCTAGCAGGGGAATTAGTATTTTAAGTCTCTATTTGGAAGAAAAAAAATTATAGAGGACATATATCCTATGTTTTAGTCCTTAGATCCCAAGGTAAATAATGATTCCAACAGTCAAAGAATTTTATATGGTTCTTTTTCATCATCCTTCGTGGCCAGTTTTATAAGTGGGTTTCTGATTGTATGATTCTTGGCAGAGTTGTGTTAACTTAATGAAACATTATTCAGCTCACTCTTTGTTTTTATTGGCTCCGAAGCCACACTTTGAGGGGTCTTTTTTCAAAAGTGAAAAGTGCTTTAAGATGGCCTGAAGTGTGTGGCTGGGATCTCTGTTGAGACATCAATTACATACAGATGAGGAGCTTCCTAGAGGGAGTGAGATGTGGACTAATGAAGGCCCAGGGACCCTTAGGGAGTACCACTGACAGTGTGGCCGCCGCAGTTTTACACAAAGGTGGGGGAAAGGGAAATGAGGGCCTGCGGAGTTGTGAAGGGAGTGTTCTGAGTAACTTTTACAGGTGTCGCCATCCTGCTCCGTGTCTCATTCGTCATGGTGTTATTGGTCTTGCTGTGCCGGAGGTTTCTCAGTAGCTTGTCTGTGACTGCTCCGGTGTTATTTTACGAAGGGGGCTGTGTGCACCCTCATGTTGTGGCCATGATATTTCTACCTTACAACCATTCCTAAAAGTCTTGTAGATGAGGGAAGGTAATTCTTTCAGTCACCGTACCAGGTCCCCGGATTTCCCTTAGGTTAAACTAATACGTCTTTTATTGAACATCTGCATTTTCAATAACAGCTTTGCTGGCTCATGGAGACACCTGTTCTACATTGGTGGCCTAGAGAAACTGCAGTCTGTGAAAATTATGTTGTTTTAGTTACACATGAAAGAAAATACAGAGGGAAGACAACACTGTTCACAGTCAGAAGTGACCACTGGCAGGATATAAAACTTCCTGTGCCCACTCTCCTCCTCCCGTCCTCATCCCAGCCCACAGCTTTCACAGTCCACGAGGAGCGGGGGGACGTCAGAAGTTCATGCGGGCCTGTGTCCTTTCTCCTGCCAGCTTTTTACTTAAACCAGTTGATTCCGTCAGACCTTATTCTCATGGTAAATGTCCAGCAGGATAAGAATCTCACAGTCTTTTTAGATTTGTTTTTGTGTTTTTGATAACCTTTATAGTTACAAACATGTTCCTTATGCTGAAATCTTTTGTGCTTTTAATTTATGTTCTCTCTCTTTGTTTCCCTGATGATGGAGAACATCTGGGCATCATCTAGACCCCACCCCCTTCATCCTAACTCCTCCAAATGGCGGAGCCCGGCCCTTTCACATGCTACTTATAGATACTATTTTTCATTTCTTTTACCCATCAGGGACTTCTTTTTCCTACATAGTTCCCCTTGAACTGTGAACCTTGTTCTTGTATAAATGGATTTTGGTCAATTATAACAACTCAGAGTCATGGAGAAAAAGAACGTTTGTTTTTTTGTTGTTTTTTTTTAAGTACAGATAAATTAGCCCGCTTAAGTGTACTTTCCATCCTCTTTTTCTATGCTGTGGGAGAAGTATTTCATAACATGGAGATAAAGATTGGAAAGAGTATTATCTCATAACAAAAACAAACTCCCTCTCAATAAAGTCAAAATTAACTGTACCCCCACAAGTACTCACTTTAGCCAAATTTCTGTTTGATGTATATAGTTTGTGATTGGTACATAGCAACAAAGCACCATGCTTTTTAAAAATTAAAGTGCTTTTTAAATTGATACCAGATAATCCATTTTCCTTTTTTTTTTCTCTAAAGTGACATAGTATAACCACTTCTCAAACAGTTAGCTACCTGAATCCCTTACCTAACTTTCCTTTATTGTGCACTGGAGTTATCTTTTCTATATTAAAGTGTAAAGTAACTAGTAGCAATGCCCACGAGGGAAGAAGCACTTACCATTGACCTGCACCACCCTTTTGAGGATAGTCTCCCTTTCTGCTTTTTTCTAGTTTTCGTTTTCTAGGTGAATTGCTATATTTCTGTGTAGATGTTTCTGGAACCTACTTAATGCACTGTAGACCATCACAGGTATTGTACAGAAATAAAGAAATATCTTCTAATGTTTTTCCCCACATAGACAGCTTTTATGTTATCCCTATGCAGAATTCTAGTGAGGAATCTGTACTGCTTCTATGGTAGGACGGGTTAGAGGCTAAAGCCTGGTACCTATAAGATATGTGTTTACCATTAAATATTTTTATTTCTGGTTTGAGTTTGTCTTTTCTTATCCTAGTTTAAAGGGATATTTTTATGGATAGCAAGAAATACTGGTATAGCTAAATTGCTCTGGTGATGAATTGAGTGTTGTATTCATTAGCTTGGGCTAATGAAGCAGGCTATAAAATATAGTAGAAATTTCAGTATTGGGTACATTTTATTCATAGATTATATCATTCTAAATATTATCAAGTATCAGTGTTCAGATGCTTTCTCCCTTGAAATTTTCTTAGGACAAAATTGCTGTTTCAATTATTTTATTGCTGTTATTGCTTTACTTAATTGCTCACCTCTCTTGGCACCTCATACCCTTTGACTGTTTTCTTTTAATGCAACAAGGGAAATTGTTTAAATCCAGACACCTATATCTATCTTGGAATAGGAATGCTTTGAAAGAGGGCAGTTTCTTCCTAGTCTGGATCAAAAAAGGATTAAGGAAATACTTTTTCTGTGAAAGAAATGGAGTCCAGGAAAGATTTAGTTGGCATCAGATGAGTTCTCTTGTACAGGTTTTTAGCCTGTATTTTGTTCCTCTATCTATCTAGAATATCCGATATAAACAATTTCAAATGTAAATGTAATACATAAAGCATATTACAATTCAAACATAAGCCTTTTTGATTATTTGCCTTCTAGGATACTTTTGAATTGTCTGTTTATTTATGTATCACAACTAGGTTTTTGTAGGCTTGATTTTTCTCAAGTACATTTAGTAATTCCATGCCATTGGTTTTTGAAAACTAGTTTTTAAAAATATGGTCTCAAATTAAGGTCTTGAGTCTTATTCCCTATTTTCCCCCTGAACTTTATACAGGGTTTGGCATGAAAGTGCTCAGTAAAAGTTTTGCAACTGAATAAATGATTAATAATAAAAATAAAGAGCTCCTTCTAAGACCCAAGCACTCTTTTAAAATGTGATTGAATCCTAACATTATACCACACAAGTGCCTGATATACTGTGTGGTCTTTGATTTAAATTTCTGATTTGTAAAAACTGTGTTAAGCTTATAGTGTATGTCAGGATTGTTTCTACAGATCACTGTTTGACTTGAGAGCATCTAGTTTGAGTGTTCAGAACATTGAAAAGGGAGTAGTTCAAGGGGGAACTAATAGGAATGATATTGATCAAAGGGTGCTGTCTCTCCTCCCTGATTAAACCTTTGAACACCAGTGACCTCAGATAGCTTGTTACTTACTGTGTAGTTTAGTGAGACACAGCAACGGATATCTTTGTTGCAGTGATTATATCGTGCTAAATCCCGGTCTGTTTTGTAATCTATCCCCGCACAGCCCCTGCTGTTTCAGGTAAGCATTGCGATGTCTATTTATTTTCATTTCATTATGCAAAACCTCCTAACTATGACCCTCTTAAAATAAGGCAATAAGTAAGCACAGCAACAGGAAATACATCTATTACACGTGTAGTGGCGGGCCATCCGACTTCCCACTGACTTGCACAGGACATTTCCTGGTTCAGTTTCCCTATTCTCCCTAATTGACTTTAGGGTAATGTAAACACTTTAAAAATAAATCTTCTTTTTTAGGTTTTTAAAAATTCACCTTTTATATATGTTTTTCCATAATGAAAAACTGTGCTTTGCTGATCTCCTCTTCCAGGAATTCTTATTTAAAACAGTAATTGAAATTTAACTTGAAAAATAGATACTTTAAATAAATTTAATGAAAATCAAATTTGACAGTTTTGTTTAATAAACATTTATAGATCAACTGCTCTGTGCCTAATTTTGCATGTCCCTAAGTCCCTGAGTCGCTAAGCCCGAGGGTGGCGAGGCAGACACAAGCACCATTATTGCTGGGACTGTTGTCAATGTGTATACCACGTTCCAGGGAAACGGGGGTAGGGGAGGAGTAAGTGTCCCTCAGAGACTGGGATACTCAGGAAAGCTCTGCAGGAAGCTGTTTGAGTTTGGTTTATCAAGATGAGTTTGTCCAGGCATACGTCCAAGGGCACTTGGATTGTTTCCATTTCTTGGCTAATGTAAATAATGCTGCAGTGGTATGTATACACAATGGAGTATTACTCAACCATAAAAAGATGAAATATTGCCATTTACAACATGGATGGATCTTGAGAGCGTGATGCTAAGTGAAGTTAGTCAGATGGAAAAGGACAACAAGCATGATGTCACTCATCTGTGGGATATAAAACAAAAAACAACAAACAAACAAACAAAAACTCATAGATACTGGCAACAGAACAGTGGTTACCAGAGGGGAAAGAGGACCCAGAGGTTAAAGGGGGGGTTAAATACATGGTGACAGAAGGAGACTAAACTTCAGGGTATTGAGCACACAGTAGAGTATACAGATGTTGTATTATAAAGTTGTACACCTGAAATTCATATAATGTTATTAACCAATGTTACCCCTATACATTTAATTTTAAAAAGATGAGTTTGCTAGGCAGAGAAATGGAGAAAGGTACTTGGAAGGAGAGTCAGAGCAATTGCAACAAATACAACAAGCATGTGTGTTCAGGAAATGCAGGTCTTGGTGGGCTGGATCAAAGCGGGTGGTTGTTCAGAAGGCAACGGAGATGTGAGGCTCGAAATAAAGACCATGGAGATGGCATTCTGGCTCCTCCCATCTTTGTGTCTCAGGTTAAAGATCAAAGCCCTCTTATAAACCTGTCAGTGGATTGGTAATTAGGTTGTGGGGAATCTTCCTCATGCCTTCTCTCTAGCACTCAACTTTAAACTAATGAGCTCTAACCCATATTTTGCAGTTCAATCACATTTTCTTTTCTCAATCACATTTTCAAGTTGAATGGTGACTGAAAGAGGAGAGAGGGGGACAATTTGGAGACTGAGAAAATAGGCTGAAATCCAGCCTTGCTGGGACATAGTCACCAGTTTCTCTAGTCTTCAAGTCTGTCTCGTGATTACCTATAATCTTCCATCTCACGTTGCTCCCAAACCTACAAAATAGAGTATTTTGGAGGAGGGATTGGGGAATCTGAGTGTGAGGAGGGTACAGACAGATAGGCAGGAAATACTGAGCCTCCCATTTACTGTTTGACTTTAAAAGCAGCAGATTGGCTCCTAACTATGTTTTTGGCTTCCCTAGTTTGGGCAGGCAAACTAAATGTAGACAGAAATAGTATTTCTGTACCTTTAAAAATGGTTTTCTTTGTCTTTTATTTGTCCACCTACAAAAGGGTAGGCAGTCTTGGGGGGATTTGAGGTATAAAAAACCTGGCATTCATTTCGTGATGGTGCCAGTACAGTTGGAAGAAAAAGCTCCCATTCTGTTCTGAGTGCCAAGAAGATATCACTTGCTAAGCTGCATGTCAGTGTTTGATATTTATTGGATAAAACAGCTGTCCTAATTCTTCAGTTTCCTGGCTCCTGTTGTAATTTCACATACAGGGGATTTCCCCTGGTCCTTTCTTTAAGATTAATTTCCTTTGGTTTGTATTTCAGAGGCCAACTCAGTCCCTTAGATAAATTTTCAGGCAACTGTTTAAAATAAACCTTGTATTATTTATTTATCACATCTGTTATTAAGAAAGTTACAAAAATAAGTAAAAGTGGAAACCGTGTGTTTTGTCAGAATATGAATCTTCATGAACCTGCACAATTCAACTACTTAGCGTTTTTAGATTCAGCCACCTTCACCATGTACGTGACAAAGGAATGAATAATGCCACACATATCCCCCTGTTATGATGTCTGTGTTTTCAAGACACACACACACACACACACACATACACACATTGTTTGGACTCTGTGGACTCATTACATTGTGCCCCACCTATTTTTTCTTTCTTGATTTCTTTTCTTTAAAAATAAGGTTTTTTTTTTTAACCCAAAGGGACACACAATATAATTTTATTTTCTATTACTTTTACTTTCTTTAAGATCCTATAGTTATTTTACCAGAAAGAAGTAGGGGGAAATGTTTTGATCCAAGGAAATAGGACTAAATTCCAGAAAGAGGGATCAGGGAGGAATATGACTGTGTAAGAAAGGAATTTTCATAATGCTTCACTTGGGTCTAGGATGGAATGTAAGATAAAGCAAAATAGAGTGGGGTTAAAGGAAAATGAATTATCTTGAGAGAAAAACTTTATAGTGTTTCTTGACACTGTTTCAGTTTTATTTTCTTGCCCTCCATCTGAAGTTCTGGGCTTTAAATTGAACAAAATCTTTCTTTTGGAAACAGTCTGTGTAAATACATGTAAAGCACTATTAACCAGGTGTAATAGTGAATTTTAGCCAAACTGTACAGCATATATACTGATACTGAAATATAGGTATCACAATTCCCTATGGCTTGCTAAGTCAGACTAAGTCAGAGAGAAATAGAGCCAGTTGTAAATTAGCTATCTGTTCTCAGGAACGAGTGTACACTGCTTATTGTGGCAGTTAGAAAATATAAGGGACATTAGGCTGTTATTACATATACGCTGATTCAGCATTTGTTGTGTTTTGATCCTGCTGCATTGATTTAAATAAACCTTTGAAACAGCTAAGAAAACTGATAAATTTGTTTAGATGTCCAGTAAGCAGAAGCATTCTTATATTGTCCAGAAATTCCCTAAAATGCATGTACTGCATTTGGTTATCCTTTTTAACCAGTAAGTTTCCATTTTTCTAGGTGGAAATACTACTCTAAGAATGTAAAAGTAATAAAACATTTTTGCTAATGCACACTTTACTTCTGGCTGGATTTACATCACATCCATTTAGGTCTGTTCAGCTGAGATCATATATCCCATTGGCCACTTTCTCTATCACCCTCCCTGTCCCCAATTTGTCACACTTCACAGAGACTTCAGAACATTGAAGTGGCCTGTCCATATAATCAGTATAAAAACAAATTAATCTTTATAGACTTATGATTACTTCTAATATTTCTTGGTAAGTAAGCGTTGGCAAAGTGTCACAAATTACTTTAGTTATCATCTCAAGGAGAGAAGCCCAGGAGCCATGGTTTATGTAAGTAGTGTTATAAAATGTTTCTTAACTAGAACATTTAGACTGTTTTAAGGGAAAATGTCATATTGTATGAAATAGAAAAAAATCGCCTGATCATCAATTCAAGTACTTCTCTCATTATATCTATGGGCAAATTCCTTTGCTACTTCAACTGTAGCGTTTCCTGGGCCAATCCCTCTCATCCACAATTCTCAATTTTTTCATGTCAGAGGCTGAAATGATTTGTTCCCCATGCCCACATTAACTTCTTGTTTCAGTGCTGCCAACATAATGCAAATAAATTAGACTTCTTTAGACACTGAATTTTCTGCATCAGTTCTTGGCTTCGAGGCCAAAAATTTTAAGTGGAAAATTATGGGCCCGGCCTTAGATCCCAGCTCTGCTGTTTCATTGGCTCTGTGACCACGGGCACATTATCGAACCTTTCTGAACTCTAGGTTTGGAGATAACAGCTTTCCATCTTGCAAGGAAGCTGTGAGGATGAAATGAGATCACATATGTAAAATGCCTGGCATTAATAACTAATAATTATTTTACCTTCTAGAACTTGTTCATTTTGGCTTGCTAATTACTCTCTGTATTAAAACAAAACTGAATAATTCTTTTTTCCAAACATTCTCTTTCATGACCCACATTTTCATTTCTTGGCAACATGTGCTTGAGTCTATCTAAAGCAATTTGAGTGTTCTCAACACTGTTCACATCCATATGCTTCCATTTGGGGCCAGAATAATTTTTACTCTACCTTTAAATCACAGGGCAGAATCTTCCCAAATTACTGTTCCTTAGAAATTTGTCTTGGGTTAGCATTAACCATGGTGCCCTTAAAAAGTCATATTTTGAACTTTTACAGTATGTTCTCTAGTTATTTTCTTCCACCTAACTTCCTCTTGCCTCTTGCCTTTGGCATTGGCCTCTGTTCTGCCACTAATCATAGTGCTTCCTCAGTTTGTTTTTCCAAGTAACTCCTCGCCCAGTGTAGGCAGAAAAGGACACTCCAGCACTAAAGCTGGTGTCTTAGGCGGAATGTTTGAGGACGACTGAGAGAGAAGTGTTCTGGTTCCACCACAGGTTTCCTAGAGCAGGAGGGAAATGTGGGCCCTTTGGTTATCCATGTCAGTAAGCCCTTGGTCTTTCTAAAAGCAGTCTTTTCCAAGAAAATGTCTTTGGTAGAATAGACAGCAGGCAAGCTTGACTCTAGTATAAATGACCAGATTATATTGTAATCTGCAGAGGGCTCAATTTTCTTGAAAATAGTTGTCCCAGGTTGACTGACCCCCTGCATCTCAGAGTTTATTTTTTTTCTTCGCCATGCTATGTGACTTGGCCCATAGGAGAGGATGAACACTCCCCAACAGGGCATAGATTGTGTAGAAGGAGGGCTGTTAAATGGAAGAATCATAATGCCTCTGAGGTTGGTAGATTTAAAGCAACTTCATTTATTTAGATTGTTTCTTTAGAGTACTGTGCATTGCCCAATCTCCATATTCAGATTTGGAAAGTATCTTCTGACTCCCAACTCTTGAGGCTGATATTGTCCTCTTTTTTTATGTCTATGCAATAACCCTATGGCATAGAAATTACCATCAATTAGTGGGGGAGGAATTGGAGACTTAGGTTAGATTTAACTGTGGCCACATGGCTATTAAATGATCCCTTCTTTCAAATCTAGATACTCTTCTTTTTACTGCGCTGTTTTGCTTTATTGTAGGTATCCGTTTCCAATTGATAAAAGGCTCCAAGTTACACTAGGTACAAAAGAAAAAAAAAAAAGGAATTCAAATTAGTAACATCATTCTCTCTCTCTCTTTCTAGTTTGTGCAAAGCAGGTAACTGATGAAGCATCTTCTACTCGAGATTCAAGCCTTACTAACCCAGCAGTGCAAAGCAAGTTAGTGTCTTCCTTTCAGCAACACACCAAAAAGGCTCTTAAACAGGTAAGATAGCTGGTTTTTCTTCTTTGTCTTTCGGTTCTACCTACTTAAAGTAATGGCTGTTATGGGGGAAAAGTAAAATAGAACATAGCAATCAGAAGGTAGTAGAAATGTCCTGAATTCTACCACTTCCATAATACTCAGTACAGTAATTTTAATCTTTTCTAAAACTAGGAGTGGCTTGTTTGAGAACTTTGATGTAAATTAGAAGAGGGAAAATATGCTTGAAAACATATAAAAACTTGAATTAAGATTTTTATGTTTGTGATTTATAGCAAACATATTAAGTTTATAAATGCATCACATGTCTTGAAAACTGTCTCTGTGGTCTCATGTTTATCTGATAGTCAGTGTAAAAATAAACAGATGATTTCTTTCTCATTATTGAGATGCAGTAAGTTACGAATAAGAAAATGGTAATTGTGGCTTACTTATATCTAGAGTATCCATCAGTGAGTGTTTTGGTGCTGAATGAAGGTCGACTTTGTAGTATTATCCTGATATTACTTACATAAGCAGTCTTGACCTGTGTGACCTGGTCAAGTGATGTTGGTGAAAGGCAATGATTGTAAGACTGGACTCGGGGCTATCACATAACCCTAGTTTCAGTCCTTGCTACTCACTGTGTGAAAGTGCGGGAAATAATGTACCTTTCACATGGGAATGAGAGTTATGCCAGTTGATATATTGAAAGGATGTGGTAGAGTGAATGTCTGGCCCCTAATAATCACTCAGGAAAGGTTAGCTACTGTAGTCACACTGACAAATGCTGAATTGTGCAGGGGGAAGAAAGAAGAAATGAGATAGTTAGAGGGGAACAGTGCGTGATGGTCAACAGTAAATCGAAGGCTCACGTATTTAACCACGAAGTCATGGTTTCCTCCTGTGTAACTGCTTTGTCCTTACGTTTTAATTTCGATCCTTCTGTGACAATCTCCTCCACCTCACTCTTTGCAGACCCTTACCAAATCTAGTAGCATTTTAGTGATACAGTATTTATAACAAGGAAAGAGAAACCACGTTTTTAAATAAAGTTAAAACTGTCCTTAAAAGTCCCACCAATCTGTAAAGCTTCTTAATATTCACATCCAATCTCCTAGACTTAGACTATCTTCACCTACTTCTCCTCTACTTCATACATCCTAACATAGGAAAGAAACTTAATATTTTGGCTGAACTATGTTACTTTTTTATTCTGTATTAATTATTGAAATTGCAATATTTCCATTCACTGAGTTTATATTTACAGTAGTAACAGTGTTTCATTCTACATAGGTTAGATAATCTTTGCCATTTATATCATTGCTTTTGTGAAATGTTTTAGACACCAAAGAACAAAATTGACTTCGGTGTTGAGATGCCTTTTTAATTGCTGAAATAAAAAGTGGATGATGGTACAGAAGCCTAGGAAAGGCTTATTCAGGCAGCAAATAGGATGCAGTTAATAAAATACTAACCAGGATAGAACAAAAGATATAAAACTGGATACTTGTAGTCATAGCATTCAAGAAACATAGATGTGATCATAAATGAAACTCACACTTCTGAAGAGCAGTGACTTAGAAAAGGCACACCATGAAATCAGCCTGTATATGAATGTAAAGATAAATAGTCACTTCTCTGTATTGTCATGTCTCATTATTTTTTACTTTCTCCATTTTGGTTTCATACCATTTAAATGATATTACAATTACTAAAATATTACACAACTTTGAGTTAGTGGTTTTCTGTTTTGTTTTATTATATAGCATGTGTTCATAGGAGATGCCACTTATAGTCTAAGCCTTATTTTAGGAAATCGCTTCTGAGAAATTCTTAATGTCCTGAAAGAGCTATTTTTTAATTTTTTGAAGCTTCCTATTGTGTAACCAAGTAACAAATTAGTTACCAGGAGAATATGGCACACTGTAGAGCAGATATGCTAATATTTGATTAATAATCAAGTTCATATTGGAAATACATTTAAGAAAAGCTGTCCTTGCAGAATTTTGCTCAGATTCCCTGTAATTGCTGAATATCTTAAGACAGCATTTCAAAAATTGACTGAACATGAAGCATTTTTAATTGTGGCAGCCTCAGCAAATCTGCAGCTTTCTTTTCTTTTGGATAGTTGAATGGTCATGTGGAAGTGTTTGTAAGTGTATGTGTATATGTGTGTGTGTGTATAATATAATATTATACACACACACACACACACACACACACATCATGTATATCCGTATATGAGGGCTGTCCAGAAGAAATACAGCCATTGTCAATATGACGAGAATGGTTTTGTGGCTGGATACTTTCCAGACAGCCCTCATATGTGTTCTGTATTTGTGAATGTATGTGTTGTGTTAATATTTACATGAGCAAATCATAATTTTGTGACATAGACCCAGCTGAATGACCCTAATGATAATTATATTAGCTGACATTTACTCTTCTAAGTTCTAGACTCCGTGCATTTTAGGAGCACTATGCCATTAAATCCTCATACAAATCCTTTATAGCATCCCTATTTTCCAAATGATGAAACTAAGGTCCAGAGATGTTAGATAACTTGCCCAAGATTGTCCAGTGAGTAAATCTTGGGAGTGACACTTGAACCCGGAATCATCGTTTCAGAGACTGCCTTCTTAACTAATACTGCCGTTCAGCATACGGTATGCAATAGGATAGATACATTTTTTACATTATCCAAGGAAATTTACGTTCTTGAGTATTTGTATAGCATAAGGAAAGCAGAAGAGCCTAGCCACTAAGAATATTATTTCCAAACACAGACTGATTATGTTCAGTATCAGCATATATTAATGGTAGGCACTCAAATATATTGTCTTACTATTTTACTAGAACTATATCCAGAGTCAGTAGGGCTTTGGTAGTTCTACTATACATTGGCCAGTATAAATGCTTAGAAAGAAGTATGTGAAAGCAGCAGCAACAACAACAATCCACTACCTTTATAAAAGTATAGTGACAAATAATAATTTAAAACAAACCTCCATACAAGATAAGCCACACATATTTCCCAGACCTGAGCCCCATCCTTACCCCATCCCCACCTGAAGCACAATGCTGTAGACAGTGGGTTATGTTACTCTCCAGTACTGCTGAGGGCAGTGTGTTTATAGGCTGGACACTATGGAGGCCACAATGCCCCTTGATTATTAACGTAGACTATTTTCATTGTTCCTAAATACTAGGGTCCCTTCTACTTTCTATTCATCAAAACATTAGTTAACATCATCTGTTGGGTATAATCGCATAAATAATTTATTGTCATTTCACTAGTTTTTTTCCTGAATAAGCATATTCGGAATAATCATATTTAGAAACTTGTGGAGAGTAGCAGGTTGCTGATTATTACTTTGTTCTCTGTCTTCTTTCTGAATTTTTGTTTTAGTTTTAATGATCCTAAAAAGTGTGAAATTATTAGATTCTGGATTGTAAAGAAAGATTAAATGTTGGAAGTTTATAAACAGCAGCATCAAATGAAAGATTGAAGAAAGATGAGGTCTGTTATGGGAGGTAACATGGCGAATGGAATTTTTCTATGTTTCTGTTGGTTTATTTTACTTCATGGATTTAGGGTGGTAGAATTTATTTGTAAAGTTGCATATCCTTTTCCCTCTTCATATCACAAAGTAGATATATTCCAGGTATTTTGCTTTAGCTTTGTATGTTTGACCAATACCGTGAAATTCCAAAGGTTATGTTGCATGGTAGCAGTTTCTGAACATAGGTGTTGACATTGAGAGTGCGAACAACATTGGAAGTTGTTGGTGCTTGACACAACCGGCTGTTTCACGTGTGTGTGTTTGTGATTACTTTAGCATTCACAGCATGAGATATGTTCAGATTTTTCAGTGAAGTGCTTATTGCATTCAGTGCATTCTTAAGTTGCATGACTGTGGTGTTTCTCTACCAAAATAAAGCAGGCATTACTTACTTGTGCAAATTCCAAGATAATACAAAGGTCTCTGATTTTAGATTTTATTTTCTTTTTCATTAGGGTGGAAATGAGAACCATTATATATTTGTAGAGTTATCTGACAAGCTTTCTGTTTAATTTAAAAAAATAAAATGTTTGTCTAAAAGTTTTTTTCTCTTTTTACAAGAGAACATTGTGATATGTTTCTAGAGAAAAGCATGCTGAGTCAGAATTTTTTGATTTCTTTCTTTTCCCTTCGACCCAGAAACGTAATTGATGTATGATGGGACCTTTAGTTTTCTTGGACTGGTTAAACTCTGTTGTATTTGTTTCCTTTAAAAAGTAAATTTATTTCCAAGTTTAAACCTGTAAATTTCTTTCATACTGATGGTACCTGGAAGTATTAAACTTGATAAGTCCAGTACATTCTGTGTAGTTCGCAGGTGAGGACATTTACACGTGGGCAGCTTGAAGGTACACTCCTTCATAATAGGCTGCATTGACACCTGTCGTCTGCTTGTTTATTTGGGTTTTAGTATAACTTCTTCCTAGACTTGAAATTATAGGATTTAAAGTTGTTCAATAAACTGTTCCATTAGCATTCCAATGTGTAGCTAGGGCTTGAGTGGTAGAGGTGATTTATTGATAACATCCCCATAAAAATGAATCTAGACTAATACATTAGACTTACTGTGTAAGATCAATGTCAAAATAAAACTATGTCGCAGATTAATCAGCAGAATGAATTAAGACCTTTGGTACGGAATAAAAAAAATTTTTTTTTTTTTAAGAAAAGCTGCCTTTGCCCCAAGTTGTGTCATCACAACAACAAAAAATATATATGTTTTTTCCCCTTTCATGGTACCTTTGTGCAGAGCAAACCTTCCATCACCGACTAAAGTAGCCTTCCTAATCCGATTTTCTTAATCCAGTGGTTCTCAACCTGTGGGTTGCCTAAGACCATGGGAAAACACATATCAGATATTTACATTATGATTCCTAACTGTAGCAAAGTTATGAAGTAGCAACGACAATAATTTTATGGGGGTCACCACAACATGAGAAACTGTATTAAAGGGTCATGGCATTAGGAAGGTTGAGAACCAGTATCTTAATCTATCCCATGGATTTATATTTTCCAAATTTAGATAGTTATAAGTTAAATTGAATTTAACTTCCATTATATTTGTAACAATATAAAATAGGAATTATTTTGTTCTCTTGGAATTTTAACTGAAGTTCAGAGTTGAGGATGATGGGATGCAAGCATACCCTGTAGTGAAAAGAAGTGCTAGACACAGCTCCAAAAGACTTACTAGGAGAAAGCCAGATGGTCATTGACCGTCCCCGAACAGCCAATATAAAAGATAGTACTGTGGAGTTTCTATTTAACATCTTACCAACACTACCATCTCTATTTTACAGGGACATTTACCCAAGTAGTTTACTCTGCGTGACTCAGCTCTTTAAGTCTTTCCCTGCCTCTACAACCTTACCCTTGCCTTAACCATTGCACCACAGTCATTAGGACAGTTCTGCAGAAGCCCCATTCTTCTGCAGGTCTGCACGTTAGAAGAAGGGGTTTCACTGTCTCTCCTGGGCCAGTGGTCAGACTCGTTTATTTAGAGAGGTGCGGAGCATTAAGAATGGTGTTTAGGAGGTGTCAACAGTTGGTGCCTTCAGGATTAATTGGGCTCAGAATCGGTTTGGTTTTATCTGGCACATTGTTTAAGAACAGGAAAGCTCACCTGAAAATCCTGAAAATCCAGTTGTGTTGGCTCCCTTGAGCCACTACTGCCCCTTCCATTGGGGTATATGTATTCCCCACTTCAGCCACAACACCCCCTCCCTGCACCGTCAGTGTCTTACCCCACCGGATGTGGTGGTCCTAAAAGCCTTGCACATTTTTCAAGGAACTGTGAAGGGGAGACAAGCAGCATATGTGTGAGGGGTGAGTAGACACATAGTTGCAGAAATATAGTTACATATCAAAAAACAATAAACCATAAATAGCCAGCTTCTTAATATGGATAATAATCTAAGACAGGATTCATTATGCAGTCTGCCTCATGAACAACACACTTGCAAGAGTTCTCTTGTTGGGAACCAGTCCAAACTATCCCAGACACCTCAACTGAATCAACATTGTTCTTTTACCCATCCATCCACATACTCATTTGCTTGAAGGGGCTGCTGAGTGTCCAGAGTCAAATAAATCCTGCTTTCTGGAGAGTGAATTAGAATGAATTCTCAAGGATCCTGAAAAAAACCGTGGATCTCGTACATACAGTCAAGAGGCCCCTTCTGGTAGCTGAATGCCGACGCCACTCAGAGTTACCTAGTGGCCTGCTGCTTTACTCCGGGCAGCGTCATCGTAAACCAACTCCCCAGTTTTTGCTTATTTGAGGTATTTGGGGTCAAATATACTGCTTGTTTTTCAAAGATAAAAATGGTATATATATTTTTCTACACTTAAAACATTTTTCTTACATGATGGGAATTTAGAATTGGTCACCTACAGGGACACAGTGTTGCATTTCAGTATTTTAAAAAATATGATATTAAGAAATATTGTTTAAATTTCTGAATAGGAAATACATAGTCACAAAAATAATTGAAATGGGCTCCATATTGATTAGCATTCTTTTATCCCTATCTTGGTTTGACCTTGACTCTTTAAAATTCAAAATACCTATGGGTTTTTATTATTATTTCTTTTTGTCCAACTACTAATTTCTCTATAATAAAGTCTTCTCAGCTCTAAAAATTGAGGTTGAAATTTTTATTATTTTATTTACCATAAATGCTATAAAAGACATGCCATCTTTGGTTTTATGATTCCAGCTTCTGTACCTTTTACTCATCTCTTTTTTTTTAACCAACATTTTCCAGACAACACTTCACCACCCTGACATAAAATGAATATTTTAAAAATGGCTACTTGGATTGCCATGGGAAATAGTTGAAATCTGTGATATATAGGTAGACTCCTAATAACTTGTCACTCTCTGTATAGATTTATTGTTTTGCGAAGTCTTACCTAGTGGACAAAGATGGACTTATTATAATTGAAGGCACTGTGCTGTCTCATTTTGTTTTATTATTGAATTGATAGCTTAATGTCTATAAAGTGGTTTGTGTTCTTATAAAAGGCCAGAGAGATTTATGTAATTATGTACACACCTTGAAAAAAGAAAGAGCAAATGTCTTCAATATTTTGCACACATGTTTTCATTACATATATTAGCGACAGCAAGCTAAAGGGGAGGAGGACAGAGGATGCAGTTCTGTATCTCTTGTATACCCTCGGGGCCTGGTACTTTATTTAAAATTTTTTTAAAATTTTTTCTGTAGCATGATATTGTTATCTTTAATTTTCTTCATTGTCCTTTTTATATTTTCCAAAACTAAATATATATTATTTTAAAATTGGAAACAAACCAAAAAAAAATTTTTTTTTCTCTTCACAGTACTATTGGTTTTTGTAAAGATCTTTATTAAAATATAGCTAATATGCAATATTATATTAGTTTCAGGTATACATAATAGCTCTTCAGCATTTATATACCTAAAGAAGTGATCACCTCGATAAGTCTGGCAAACATCGAACACTGTACAATGCAATCACAATGTTATTAACTACATTCCCGATGCTGTATGTTACGTCCCCATGATGTATTGGTTTTATGCCTGGATATTTGAACCACTTATTTCCCTTCACCTTTCCTCTCCTTTTTAAAAAATGTTTCATTATAGTTGATGGTCAGTATTATTTTATATTAATTTCAGGTTGTACCACCCAGTGGTTAGACATTTACATAATTGAAGAGGTCATCCCCTTGACTACTCTTGTACCCACCTGGCACTGTACATAGTTATTGCTATGTGATTGACTGTATTCCCTGTTTTACTTTACATTCCCATGAGTATTTTGTAACTACCAATTTGTATTTCTTTGTGCCTTCAGCTTTAGCACCCTGTCCCCCAACCCTCTCCCATCTGTCACCCCAATAAATCTAGTACCCATCTGACACCATACCTAGTTATTACAACATTATTGACTATATTCCTTAAAGTCAATAATCCCCATGACTTCATCCTATGACTACTGTGTAATAACCAATTTCTACTTCTTAATCCCAGCCCCTTTTTTACCCACCCCCAATCCCCTCCTGTGTAGAAACCATCAAAATGTTCTCTGTATCTTTGAGTTTCTGATTTGTTTAGTTTGTTCTTTGGATTCCATATATAAGTGAAATCACATTTCATCTGTCTTTGTCTGACATACTTCACTCAGCACAATACCCTCCAGGTCCATCAGTGCCGCCACATGACAAGAACCATTCCCTTCCCTGGCCAAGAAATATTCCATTATATTTCTGAGGGCTGTCCAGAAAGTATCCAGCCACATAATATGAAAATAGAGGCATTTATGGCTGCATTTTTTTTCCAGACAGCCCTCCTATGTAGCACCTATTCTTTATTTATTTGTTTATTGATGGAACCCAGGCTGTCTCCACATCTTGGCCATTGTAAATAATGCTGTGATGAACATATGAATACATTCATCCCCTCAGAGTAGAGTTTTGGGCTTCTTTGGATAAATATCCACTAGTGGGATTACTGGGTTCTTCTTTGTCTCTTGTTACAAAGTCATTTTTGGCTGGTGTAAGTATTGCTACCCCAGCTTTTTTGTTTGTTTATATTTTCATGCTATATCTTTTTTTCTATTCCTTTACTTCCAGTCTGTGTGTGTCTTTTGATTTGAGGTGGGTCTTTTGTAGGCAACATATGTAATGGTCTTGTTTTTTATCCGTTCAGCCACCCTGTGTTTTTGATTGAAGCATTTAATCCATTTACATTGAAAGTAATTGTTGCCATTTTATTATTCATATTTTTTATTTTTGTTTTTTCTTATTAAAGAAGTCCTTCTAAGATTCCTTATAACTGTGATTTGGTGATGATGAACTCCTTTAGCTTTTTCTTGTCTGGGAAGCTCTTTATCTGTCCTTCTATTCTAAATAGGCTGACCAGAGGTACCATTTTCAATAGGACGGAAAACAACAGCACTGTCCGGTTTTAAATGGTTCATAGTCAGCCTACTGACACCTTGAATTTAGCCCAGTGAGACTAGGCTGACCATACACACCATTTGAAACAGGGCAGTACCATTGTTGTCTGTCCTGTTTAAAACAGTACATCTGTTCAGCCTTATTCTAAATGATGGCTTTCCTGGGTAGAGTAATCTTGGTTGTAGGTCCTTGGCTTTCATCACTTTGAATATTTTCTGCGAGTGGTTATGGCCTGAAAGTTTCTGTTGAGAAATCAGCTGACAGTTTTATGGGAGCTCCCTTATACATAACTAACTGCATTTCTCTTGCTGCTTTTAAGATTCTCTCTTTGTCTTTACCCTTTGGCATTTTAATTATGATGTGTCTTGGTATGAGCCTTGGTATGAGATGAACTCAAATTCTTCTTGTATGGGACACTCTATGCTTCCTGGGATCATATAGCTATTTTCTTCACCAGATTAGGGAAGTTTTCTGTCATTATTTCTTCAAATCAGTTTTCAATTCCTTGCTCACGCTCTTGTCCTTATGGTACCCCTATGATACCAATGTTGATCTACTTGTTGTTGTTCCAAAGGCCCCTTAAACTATCCTCATTTTTTTGGATTCTGTTTTTTTGTTTTTTTGTTTTTTTGTTTTGATGTTCTGATTGGGTGTTTTCTGCTGCCTTACCTTTCAAATCACTGATTTGATCCTCTGCTTCATCTAATCTACTGCTGATTTCCTCTAATGTTTTCTTCATTTCAATTACTGTATTCATTTCTCACTGGTTCTTTTTTTATTTCTAACTCCATTTTTTATGTTTCCTATCTCTTTGTTGAAGTTCTCCTTGAGATCATTGAGTATCCTTATAACCAATGTTTTGAACTCTTATGTTTCGTAGATTGCTTGTCTCCATTTTGTTTAATTCTTTTTCTGGCACTTTGTTCTGTTCTTTTATTTGGGACATGTTTCTTTGTCTCCCCATTTTGCTGCTTCCTTGTGCTTATTTCTATGCATTAACTAGGGCTGCTATGCTTCCTGGTTTTAACAGTGTGGTCTTATGTATAGTAGGTGTGCTGGGGCTCAGTGTCAATGTCTTCCTGGTCACCAGAGCTGGGTACTTCAGGTGTGTCTCTGTGTGGGCTGTGTGTGCCCTCCTGTTGTAGTTGAGCTTTGGTTGGTGTTTGCACATCAATGGGATGAATTGACCCTTGAGCTATTGGTTGTAAAGACTTGCACTGACTATAGTGGAGAAGCTGTTGTGCAGGGGCTGACCCTATGGAGTAGGATTTGTTTTAACAGGGCTCTGGTGCCTACTCAGTCTTCCCTTTGAGTATGTCTTCCCTGGAGGTAGCCCAGTGATGCTCCAGCTCTGTTTGAAGCTGTGTACCAGGTGTGCTAGCCTCAGGACCTCCTGGGAAGTGCCCCGTCCCAGGTCAAATTTAGCCACAGCCTATGCTCTGCCTGGGCCCACCTGATAGGAGCCACAAAGCAATCCAGAGATGGCTGTCGCTCATGCTGAGCTTGGCGCTGCCCTAAGAGCCATGCTATGAACTGAGACTGACTGTCACTAGTGCCAAGCTTAGGGCTGTTCAACCAGAGATATGGGACATACTGAAGCCAGATGCTGCTTGTTTGGGTTTTGTGGACCTTTGAGAGATTTTAGGAAAGTCCACAGCATGATCCAACACAAGCTGTTTATCTGGAAACGCCACTGGAAGCAGCTTGGGTGGGCATGAAGGTTGGATGGGATGGGGTTTCAGAGAATCAGGGTAAACGAACAATGTTATCCAGGTTGATGGAGACTCAGATATAGTGGCTGCCTTCATCTACACTCAGCATAGTGGGGATGGGGGGTTGAGGGTGGGGTGGGTGGTGTGCTCAGCAGAGAAGCAATGGGTTCCACCAGCTCCTCTGTCGGAGAGAAAGTAGCACCTCCAGCCAGACGACTCAGTTTCTCCCCACATGTTTCTGGCACCTTTCAATCTGCTGCCCCAGCTCTGGAGCTCAGAGTGAGTATCTCCATCAGCAAGTAAGTCTATGTGCAGGTTCTTTATGAGGAGCACCTAGAATTGTAGCTGCTCTCCATCCCACTCAGCCACAATCTCCACTGGTTTTCTCAGTCAGAAGTTATGGGGACTTCTCTCCCCAGCTAGGAACCCTGGGTGGGAATCCTGGTGTGGGGCTGGGACTCCTCACTCCTGAGGGGGTTACCTCCCCAGTCAAGATATCTCTCTCTATTTTTAAAGGTCACATGTGGGTGCCCAGACTGCTCCACATCTCCTACCATTCTAGAGGTGGCTTCTTTTGTTTGTCCTTAGATGTAGGTCTTTGGTTTATCTAGTTCTCAGGCAATTCTAAGTAATGGTTATTCTGTAGATTAGTTGTACTTTTTCTGTGGTTGTAGAGGAGATAAGCACAGTGTTTACCTACTGTGCCATTTTGACCAGATGTAGTGCCTGGTACTTTATAAAAGCTCAAATAAGTCTAAGAATTGAACAAAAGATGTCCTGTGTTATCATTAGAAACACAATCATTTGTAATAGATTTCCCAAGTCATTCGCTTTCCCATCAGGTTTTTAATCTAATCTGAATATGCCTTCTCTCATTTAAATGGTATTTAAGTTCTCACTTCTGTAATTATTTGATTGCTAAATCTTATGGTCAACAAGTTGAACAATTAGCTAACACCCTTTGCTAATAAAATGGCATTGTTTCCCACAGCAAGGAGATATGAGGTAGGACAATTAATTTAATGAACTCATCCTAGAAAAAGTGCTACATACCTCACTGCTGAATCACTATGGTCACCTTCAAGGAACTCCCCTTGGGAAGCTATGTACTGATGCCAGTGTTTAGTGCACACTTCAAAGCAATTTTGGAACTCTTTTCTCTGGAATGGCCATCAGAGCTGTCATCTGCCCAAAATCTGACAGTTAAGTTTGCGAACTTGTCACCATGTGCTTATGTTGGCAGCGCTGTACAAAGCTTGGTAAGGTTATGACACTTTACCTAGTTGTTTGTACAGTGCTGCCAACTTAAGTCCATGGTGGCGAGTTCATGAACTTAACTGTCAGAGTTTGGGGACAACGACAGCTCTGATGGCCATTCCAGAAAAAGAGTTCCAAAACTTCTTTGAAGGGCGAACTAAGTGCTGACATCAGTGCACAGCTTCCCAAGGGGGGAACTTCCAAGGTGACCATAGTGATGTTTAACAATGAGGTATGTAGCACTTTTTCTAGGGTGAGTTCACAAAATTAATTTCCCAACCTCAGATACAGTTAATGCAGCATTTTAGGAGATTGTGACAATTCTTGGTCAAAGAACATTAATCAAGTAACTGAGATGTTATAAAATTGGTAGAAATTACGCAGAAACCAGAAATAAAAATGTTTGAGACTGTTCGTGGTCAGCCTTTTATCCTTTTGAGGAGTTTTAGCTTTCCTGTAACTATGAATTTAATGTCTTGTCCGTTTGTGTGCTTAGGACCCTTTTTATTAGAGGTAATTTTTGGTATAAAGTGATCAGCTAGATAAGCTGTATTTCAGAACTTTTACATGTCCTTTATTACATTATCATCACCATGATTGATTCATTTATGAAACACAACACACTCCCAATTTGTTGAGATTTATTCTTGTATCATTTTTTCCCCTGGATTTCCCGAACACCATCATGTTCGTGTTCTGAAGGTTAATGCCCAAAGTCAAGCAGACACAAGCCAAGTGCTGCAAGGTTTCCAAGATTAGGACTGATTCCCTTCACAGAAATAAACGATTCCTGCCATGTTCAGTGATTTTGTGCAGCGCTCCCCACGGCTCAGCGAGTGCATCAATTCTGTAGTCCTTACCTGCTGTACATACTGATGACACTCGGTGTTAACTTGATTGACTGAGCAGTGCACTGGAGAGGACACACCTGCAGAAGTGCAGACATATATATTTTTATCCTGGTCTCGAAACATTTATTTTACATTTATTTTACTTGGGAGTCACGGTTTCAAATTCCATGGGCTTTCAAGCCACACTGCTAAGGTAGAACAAACCTTTAAGTGCTGCTTTGTTTTCAGAATTATACCAGAAACGGTCTCAGTTTTATATCCTTTCCTAAAGCCTGATTTTATGCTATTGGGAGAAAATGACATGAAAGTAACTATTAAGAATCCTGACAAATTAGTAACTCTGTGGTATTTAAGTCTCTTAAAGAGGTTCTACCTAATGATGGGCAAATGGATCATTTAGCACAATTATGAGAAAGCATTTTGGCTGTATTTTTATATTATGTTTTATTATCATGTTTTGTAGGCTTTGAGGCAGCAGCAAAAAAGAAGAAATGGAGTCTCAATGATGGTAAACAAGACTGTTCCTCGAGTTGTTTTGACACCATTAAAGGTGTCTGATGAGCAGTCAGATTCGCCTTCAGGTAAAGAGCTAAAATGTGGTGTGCTTGGCCAGTTTCTCCCCAGAGGAGACTTCTTCACTGAGAGAGATGTCACGCATGTTGTCTGCAACTGAATAATATTTCCACATGAGGTTTTGTTTACTCTTTTATACCTTTGATTCTTTCAGTGATTCAAAAAAAAAAAAAAAAGAAGAAGAAGGTATTTTGCTCTTTAAAAAAAGGCACCAGCTCACTCATCAAAGGACTTCATTTTCTAATGTCAATAGGTGTAAGAAAATATGCAGTACTGCTAGGTGGATTTTTTTTGTTGTTACTTTGACTTTTATTTGAATGTTGAACTTTAATGGTGGACCACATGCTGATGTGTAATGCCATCAAAAGCAGTTCTTCTGTGAGTGTGAATTTGTTTTACAGTCCTTTGCTGCAAAATCGGGAATCCTTTATTAGTTTTTGTGTTCCAGCAACATTCTTCTCACCTCAGTGCAGCCCTGACCTTTTCTAATTTACCTTCTGTCACTTTATCAACTATGTACCATTCTATTTATTATAGACTGACGTTTGCATTTTCTGTTTCTACTTCAACATAAAGTTATTTTTAAAGGTATCATCTCTCCCTGTCTTCAAGCCTCTCTTCTTCCTTCACCTTTCTGTCTCTGTCTTGCATTGTCTGTAAATGATAGAGTATTGTTGAAGCTTATTCGTGTATTTTTACAAAAGATCTGAGTGTTTCTTTTAAAAGCTATCAGATCAGTGAACGTGTTTTTCACTCCACTATTAGGCCATCTGTTCTTGCTTTTTGTTCTGTTTGATTGATTTATTGGGCTTTTCTCTTTGTATCCAGTAGAGGAATCAGATTGTGCCCAAAAGTGGTGAATTAACTTTTAGAGGAGGAGATTATATCTACAGTTTTTAAAACAATTTTAGATTTTTCTTTTCAAGGACAGCAAGAGGAAGATGACATAATAACTATTTCCTTTTTTAGGCTCCGAATCTAAAAATGGTGAAGCAGACAGTTCAGATAAAGAAATGAAACATGGACAAAAATCTCCCACTGGAAAGCAAACAAGTCAGCACTTAAAACGATTAAAAAAGTCTGGTTTAGGTGAGTGTTCAATAGATTATGACATTTCACATTTTAGAGATTTATATCTTTTTGAATGAAATTATGGAAAATCTCAGATCATTTTTTAATGGTTAAACAAAAACAAATTTAAATCTTTTCAATTTATGTAAACTAAAAAGGGTGCTAAATAAGGAAACGTAGCAATAACAGAATGATCTTAAACCTTAAGATTATTAAACATTAATATCACTTAAATATTGCTAAATTTGTGAATGACATTATTGGATAAAGCAGAAGCTAAAGATAAGAGATTTAAAATGATATGTGTAGCTAAGTAATTATCTTCCAAGTCATGATTCTATCTAATATGCAATATTTTGTTCCTGCAACTGGATTTTACTTTATTGGAATGTATTGCTTTGAGGAAAAAATTAAACTTTTAAGAGTTCGTTGAACTGGAGAGTACATTGTCATTGAGGTCCGCTGCAGTAAAACTGTTCTACCTTGCTTTTCATCTTTGCTGCTTGAAATATTCAGTCTGAAAAATAGTGTAAAATTGCTGAGAAGTGTGGGAGACACAGTCCATGGGTCTTGCAAGTCAGCACCAAGTTTTCTTCTTGAGATTTCCTTTCTCATAACTTTTCATCAGGAATTCAACAGCAGCATTCAGGGAAAAAGGAATATGAGAATTAAAAAGATGAAAATAAACATATCCTAGGCTGAACATTGCCGTTCTCTACTGAATCTCCCTTGTTGGATGTTGGACCTAATGGTTTCATTTCTCTCTCTTAGTTATTTCGCCTCTGAGTAAGGGTAATGCTAATGACCTTGATCATTGTAAGATTTTGGTAGAAATGACAAGTTTATTGACCTGAACTTGATTACTGGTCCTGCCACTAATTTTCTGGACAACTTAGAGTAGTTTTTATTTGTAGCATTTATCTGTTTATAAAATAAAAACATGATTTTCACCCATTTATTTTTTTTTTCAGTAAAGGTTTATTGATTGACTACTGTATACCAGGAATTATGCTAAATCCCAGAACCATACTTTGAATAAAAAGCCTTTAAATAGGAGTTACATATCCTTAGATAAGATCTCTTTGGGGAAGCCGAATTTATTTTTGTCTTAAGTTCTTTAAATGTAGTATAATTACCTCATTTGCATTATTTCCAAAGCTAAATAATTTTATAGTTTCTGTGTAGTCCAAAATGTATGAATGTTTGTTTTTGTATAACCATACTTACACATATACTGATGTAAGTTTTTCTTCTAGCTTTTTCACTGTTGTAAAGTGAGTACTTTAATATAGATACCTTCTGAAATAGAAAACTGTAATGAGAGAATAATATGTAAAGAATGTCCTAAAAAAATGCTATGTTATGATACCCTAAGTAAATTAAAAGTCAGTGACCTTCAGTTAAAAATGGTCTGCTACCAACCTCAGTAAAGTCAGTGTCATATCATGAATTTAAGAAAATTCAAGGCACAGGGCCCTCCCTATTTAATTACTTAGCTAACGTTAGGGCTGGAAGTCAACTAGGTAATCACGATCCTCTCTGGTGCTCAGGTCTTCAGTCAGGATCGTTTGTAATCTAATTTTTACCTAGAAATCTTGCATGCTGCTAAATACTTTATGTGTTAAAAATTGTATTTTCAGAATATTTTAACTGACTTGTTAGCAAATTAAAAACATAATAAAGGAGATCACTTTGTTCTTTTTAACTTTCTTTTAGACTAAAAAGTAGTAAAAGTCATGAAGCTACCTTAATGAAGGAATAGAGAAGTTAAATCATAGTTAATGTAATGATCTAGGTATTTTGACAAAAGTTATCTCACTGTCCTTACTTCAACTATGTACAGTAGAATTATTTCCATTTTTTCATCTGACAAAACTGAGGCCCAGGGGGTTAAGGAGGTTTGCCCACAAATGACACAGCTAAGATACAAGCTCAGGCATACTAGCTCCGGAGTCTAAACCATTGATGTTGGATATGAACTGACTGTCAAATCATCTAACCTGTATTGTAGACCTGAAGTTACCACTAAGGAGCATCATGGCACTCCATGACATCATGAGTCTGCCATAGGTGTTAAGATGTAGGTAACATTCGTTACACATAGAAGGAGAGCCAGCAACTCTAAGATTTTCTTGGTGATCCTGTAAAATCAAACAGACTGAGGAAAAAAGTGGGATTTAAATTATGTCAATTAAAGTAAATGTTAGTCAAAAATAAACTGAAGGTGATCACTGATGACTGTGACTGACTGACTAATCTATCAAGCAGGTAGGTAGAATGGCTTATTTTGTGGAAATGAAATTAGTAGTACTTACTAAGCCTCGGATACACGCCCGGTACTATAAAATGAAATGTGAAAAAAATGTAAAATGAAAGAATCTTAAATGTAACCATCTTCAGAAGGTAACCCATGTCTCTTGGAAGTTAATAGTTTTGATGTTCTATGGTCTTAGGAATCTTACCCAGTGAAAGATTCTGTATGCTCTGGAGCATTTGAGTCAGGATGGCATTTAGTTATCTTGTAAGGCACATTTATGTACATTTTACTCATTCCTCTTTGTCAGTAAGTTATTAGTTCCATGGAATTAGTGACCTTCCTGACCATCTTGGAGGCTCACCGTACCCATTGTATCCCTCTTATTTAGTAGGTACTGAATAAATTTTGAGTGAATTATTTATAAGTAACTGTTTGTCTGGATACATGAGGCATCTCTAAGTTTCAGCATAGTGGACAGCTACATATACAAGGGCTGCCCAGAAAGTACCCAGTCATGTAATGTGAAAAGTAGAGGCATTTATGGATTTTTTCTGCATAGGCCTTAAATAAAAATGATCTTGTGCTCTTGGGAAAGGTTATTCATTGTGAACCAATTTATAGCTGCAGAACCAAAGCAAAGAGAGATGAAGCCATCCAACAGCCCTTAGCCATCCAGACGAGGAGAGCTTGTTCTCTCCTACCTGTTTTTCCCAGTAGAGTTACACACCTAATTCATACAGTTTCAGAAATGTGGGTATAACCTTCTTTGCCTTCTTTAGGTAAAGGTAATTATTTAAGTCCTAACCTGTTGAGACCATTCTGAATTAAAACAAATGCTGTCAAGTTTTGTTTTGTTTTTTTTAATTAAGTTGGTAATTCTGAAATCTAGTAAAACAATCAGACTTTTGGGTATAAATCTAAATTTTCATCTTCATTGTGAGATGTCCCTAGTAGGATATAAAATACTTTTAATTGTCCCCTAAGTGCTTCCTTTTGGTCTCTGGAAATTAATTTGTCAACTTGTAGGATATTCACCCTATTCAGGGTATAGGTTTCACTTGGGTCTTGGAAACTCATGCATGTAGCCCAGTACACAATGGGCCACAGGGTGTTCTCATGAGGACTTTGCAGTAAAGGATGCACCACAGGCTTCCTCAGGTCCCTTCATATGCCAGCTTCCCTGGAGAGAGAGAGGAGCACTCACATACAAACACACATACATACACGTACAAACAAGCAAACTAATAAATAAATATTTTGAGAGAGATTGAGATTGATTCAACATCCCTCAGTTATTCCAGTTCTGATAGTGATTTTAAAATCTTTGTGAGAAATATATCACTCAGCATAGGAACCTATTACTTTTAACATAAGTGTTTTATTTTATGGTGTTTGGTTTGTTCTTAACCAGAGTTATATATGAAAAGTATGAGAATATTTCTCTGAGTAGTCATCTGATTGAATAGGCATGGTAACATGGGGCAAGTGAGTGCAGTTGAAAAAAATAATGAATCCATGGAGTATTTCTCTGATGATCTTATGGTAAAATACAAACAAAACCTGTTAGTCCTCTACCATCTCTTAATCATACATGGTAGAAAACATTATTCTGATATGCATAAAATCAAATGCTAACAATATCTGTAAGAGCTCCTTTATAGCATATATCTTGAAAATTATTATAACAGTAAATATTAGACTATCAAATAATCTGGCAGTCCAAACCACATCCAGTGAAATGAAAGAGAGGTGAAAATGGGGTTTGAAGTACATGTTTTTGTTGCCTAATCAGTTGTTTTAATATCCTGTCTTATCTTAGCAAAGGAGAAACTCATTTAAAACCTCCCCTGTGGAGTTGGCTGAGATAACCCTGGTACATTATCATCTCACAGTCTTCAAGGCACTTACAGGATGGCTTGTAACCATTTTTTAAAAAATGTTTAATGATATCCTCTCTTACCACTTGTTTTGTGTTAATTTTTCACATTTTCTTCTAACTAAAATATAAATCTCTTAAATTCGGGGTCATTTATCTAAACCAGTTTTTTATTACACTTCTTCCTAGCCCGTCACACAGTAGGAGTTTAAAAAGTGACTTCTAAACAAATCTGAGCTTCTAATGGATGTCTCTGAGGGTTTTGTGATAAATATCTTGGCTGTCCAACTTCTGGGATTCATTCCAATATATTTTATTTGGTTTCATCTTTTTGTAGTGAAGAATTATAACTTTATTGGTTTCATAAAACGGTATATACTTTTAAAATTAATGCAACAAAATAAAAATAAAACTTGAATAACCCTAAATCTGTCATGCAAAATAATTCCCCCCAGTGTTTTATAAACATTATTTGACATCTGTTAGTATATATGTAAAGCCAGAAAAACTGTATTGTATCATTTTAATTAAAAGTATTAAATTTAATTAAGTTTAGGCTGAATAATAAATAAGAAGAGAAGTAAAATGAAAAAAGAAAATTGCTAGACATTGTTACATGATATATTCATATCTAAAAGTATACTCGATATTAAAAATATGAAAAATGTAAATATGAGTGATTATCTTTTTAACTGCTCACTTAACTTTGAACAATGTATTATAAAGGATATACAAATTACACTTACAATCCCTCCTGCCTCCATGTTTTTGTTATTTATATTATTTTTTAAAAATCAAGGTTGTTAACATTTATTTTATAATCAGAATCCCCATAGTTCATTAACCCTGGTACTATATTTTAATGGATTCAGTACTCCCTGCTAGACTTTTTACACAATTTCTTCATTTGTGAAGACTGTGTGGATTTATGTTGTATGGGATTAGATTTTGTTTTCTGATAATTTTATTTCCCCCCTTAGACTTTACTCTTTGAAAGCCTGTTTTTCTTCTCTGAGCTCTTTCAGAACCATTCCTCTCTAATTACTTTGAGACCACGAAGAACTCTTTGTTTTGTACTCGATCTGTATTACTTTGGGCTGTTCCTCCTGTAACAAAAGGCCCTCATCTGCCTCTGGCACGTGCTCCTTCCCTCTGTGTTCCTGCATTTTATGCATAAATCCTGTGTGGGTTCCCTTCTGGGAAGTGTGAGTCTTTCAGCCAGCAGACTATTCACTGATCAGCAAGAGCTCCAGAGTCTGCAGCCCTTACTCAAATTGGTGCTCTCCCAAGTCCCTTTGGTCAAAAAAATAGAGAATTTCCCTGACCCTGATTGGACACACTCCTATGATTTTTATGGAGTCGATCTAGTGTCTTCTATAGCGTAGACACTCACAGTGGCAATTTGGCAATTGTTGCTTTACTTCCCTCCTTCTTTCTACCTCAACTGCTTTATGCTCTGGTGTCCGGGAATGAGACACTGAAGTGACTCCATCTTTTTCTTCTTCTTAATACTGTAGGGAGATGAGGTACCAGCTTTGAGGAGATAAGACAATCAGATATAATTGGATTATTCTCTAAGCCAATTAAGAGTAAGTGCATAAGGCTAATTAAAAAGGAATTAAACATTCTGTGTGGCAACAAATTCAGCAATATATTCATCTGCTCCTTTTTTGTTCCAAAATTATAGAACATATTTAGCTAGATAGATATTTTTAAAATATATCTTCATTTGTTTTGACATGAAAGACTATGTACCTCTCTGAATCTTTTTTTCTATAATACTAAAGAGTTTGAACCATACTAAATAGTAGCAAACAGCCTAAATTCTACCTCTCATGTTGCTTATAATGGGTATTTTAAAAAATTTTTAAATTTTTAAAATTTTGCCAACATCCCCTCCCAATCAGAATCACTCTTGAAAAATGACCTCACTTCCTTTATATTGAGAATATTTAGGCCATAAAAAAGAATTAAGCAAATTTCTTTTCTATATTTTTTAACATTTCCATCTTTAGGTTTTATCTTTGCTTCTGCTGAGAAAAGAAACTTCTTCCTAATTCATCTCTGCCTGTCATTTCTTTTTATTGTGAACTACTTCCAATATATGGAAAAATTCAGATGCTAATAAAGCAGACATCTACATATCCGTTACCTTAATTCAACAAATGTTAGGAATTTGTCAGATTTGCTTTAGATTTTTAAAAAATAGATACAACTTTTGTACTTTTTTGTGTTTATAAGTGAGATTTGCCAATAAATTTTCTCTCTCATTCTATCTTTGTTTATACTTATTTTGGAATAAAGGTTACATTAGCTATAAAGTGAATTAAAGAGCTTTATTTCTTTACCTACGGTGGGAGAATTCCTTGATGTAGTGGTAAGCTTAATCTTTACAGCTATTTGTAATAAGTGCTTTGTGTACATATAGAATGGGGAGTTGCCTATTTAATCATTTTCTTCAAGTTTTTAAAAATTTATTCAGGTTTTCTATTTTTAAATTAAATTTAAAAATTTATAAACTTATAATAGTGTATTTGTCTTCAAAGATATTGCCTGAAGTTATAATATTATATTATGCTTTTTAAAATCTAATTTTATCAAATACATGGTGATGGAAGGAGAACTGACTCTGGCTGCTGAACATACAATGCAATATACAGATGATGCATTATAGAAATATACACTTGTATCCTATATAATTTTACTAACCAGTGTCACCCCCAATAAATTTAATAAGTTAAAAAAAACCTCATTTTAATTATAATTATATCTGTCTCATAAATCTATATTATGTCTCAAATTATGTGCCTGCCTTTCATTCCTATTCATGTTGATTTATGCCATCTCTCACTTAGACTATTTTATTAGTCTAACAAAAAAACTTTTTTGTTGTCAATGGTCTTCATCGTCCTTTTTTCTATTTCATGAATGTCTAGTCTTATTCTTGCAATCTTTCCTTCATTCTCAAGTATGTGTTATCTAGTTGATTTGCTAATTTATCACTTGAATTTTCAATATTTTTTCCACTCAATATGTACAATTTACTTTAAAACTAATTGAGCTGCACTTTACAAATTATGGCATTATTTAGAATCCAGTATTTTGTTATTCTTATTGCAAATTTATTTTCTTTAACTTAGGAAATACAAGTGTGCTTTTGAATGTGCAAATATATAATGGGTGTCAAAGGATTGGAGAGTTGCTGTGTTCATGTTATTGATACCAAATTTTATTTATGGACAGAAAAATGGGGTTTTAAGTTATTCTTCAGTATTAGTTGAGACTCACTGGCCAGTTTTTTTGTTTTTGTTTTGTTATTTGTTTTCTTATTGTTCCTTGAATGCTGACAAAAAATATATATATAAATATTCTCTTAAAGGCTCAGTGCAGTGCCCAATGTTAAAGTCCTCTGTATTCTTAAGATGAGTTTTTTGTCTGAAACCTCAATTTCTTTTTTTCTTTTTTTTTTTTAATTTGTGGGTGGGGAGTACGTAGGTAGTTCCCTGGCCGGGAATCGAACCCAGGCCGCAGCGCTGACAGCGCCAGTGCCAAAGCCATAAGCCACTACAGCACCAGGGAACTCCCTGATGTCTCAATTTCTGATAAAATATGTTAAGACTTCCCATTAGCATTATGTAGTGCCAATTTCTCTTTTAATTCTCTCAATTTTAGATTTTGAATACTATGTTGTTTGAATGAGTGTAGGCTTACAGTCATATTTTCCCAGTGAATTATTCCTTTTACACTTGAAAAATGATCTTTTTCTTGCCCAATAAGGTATTTTACCTTTGCTTATCTTGTCTGTGGTTAATATTATAGTATTATTTTTCATTGTTTTGAATGTGTGAGTAGTATTTCTTAGTTTCTCATTTTTATCCATTCCATGTGATTTTTATTTTATCTCTTGTAAACAACATGTAATTGGATTGTATTACTTTTTAAATCTAATACAGATATCCATTTATATTGATTTTTATTGTGTTGGACTTAATTTTTAATTTTTTTCTCTTTTTATGCCTTATTTGATTGAATCTTTCTTCAGTGTATTTATTTGGAAGTTATGAGGCTTTTTTAGTTTGTTTTTTTCCAATGGCTACCTGTAGAATTATAACAAAGTAACAAAGTCTGTATTCCTCCTTACCAAACAATACCAGGGTTCTAGAGAGTTCTCATTTCAATCACACCTCCTCATCTTGTATGCAATTATTGTCTACTATTTTTTTCCATGTTCTTTTAACTATCATTAGTTATTAGTATTATTTTTCACTGTTAATGTTTATTTGGAGTTACACATGTCTGTTAGTCTTTTAGTTTACATTGCTTCTTAGATTTAATATCTTTATTTGTTAAGAACATCTATTCATGGTTATTTCAGTAAGATTCTCTAAGGGATAGAGTTTCCATTTCGGGTACTGAAAATTTTCTTACTTCATTGCCATTTTGATAGATTTTGTTATTAATGAAATTCTAGGCTGACAGTCATTTTCTCTTGGCCCTTTGAAGACATTTCACTATCATCTGTTATTTATTGATGGTAAGGTTTCTGTGTCTTATTATATCCCTTTGAAGGTAATCTATTTTCGTTTAAAATTATTCTAAATTTTCTTTTTCTTTTTTCTGCTTTGTGATTTCAGCACATCAAATGGGTATTTAATCTTCTCGCAATTTGGTATATTGCTTAATATGATGACTCTTGTCATTTTTCAATTCTAAAAATTTCAGCCATTAGCTCTTCAAATATTGTCTCTGCCATCTGCTGTGTTTTTGCATTCTGCAACTCCAACTCCTATAGATGTACATTCCTTTTTTTTTTTTTTCTTTTAATGTGGGTAGTTCCCTGGCTGGGAATCAAACCCAGGCTGCAGTGTTGACAGCGCTGAAGCCTTAGCCACTACACCACCAGGGAACTCCCCACTTAGATGTACATTCTGACTGCTTATTTCACTCCCTGTATTTCTTCTCTATCTTGTTTTTTGACTCACCATATTTTATGCTGCATTCTAGATATTTTTATCATCTCTTATTTATTCCTCTGCTGTGTCCATTGAATATATAATTTTTTAGTTTTTAAATTTTAAATTTTTGTTTTATTAAATTTATTGGGCTAACATTGGTTAATAAAATTATATAGGTTTCAAGTGTACAATTCTGTAATTCATCATATATCTGTTGCATTGTGTGTTCAGTATCCAAAGTCAAATCTCCTTCTGTCACCATATATTTTACCTGCTTTACCCTCTTCTACCTCTGTTCTGTACCCTTACCCTCTGGTAACCACTGAACTATTATCTGTGTCTGTTTTTGTTTCTTTGTCTTGTTTGTTGCTTAAGTTTTATATCCCACATACAAGTAAAATCATATGGTTCTTGACTTTTTCTGTCTGATTTACTTTGCTCTCCATGATAATTTCAAGATCCATGCATGTTTTAGCAAATGACAGTATTTCGTCTTTTCTAATGGCCAAGTAATATTCCATTGTGTGTACCACATCTTCTTTATCCAGTCATCTGTCAAAGACACTGGTTGTTTCCATATCTTGGCCACAGTGAGTAATGCTGCAGTGAACATAGGGGTACATATATCTTTATGGACAAAAGTTTTCAGATTTTTGGGGTAGATACCCAGAAGAGGGATTGCTGGGTTATATAATAATTTTATTCTTAACTTCTTGAGGAACCTCCATACTGTTTTCCTTAGTACTGTACCAATTTATATTCTCACCAGCAGTATATGAGGGTTCCTTATTTTCTACAACCTTGCCAACACTTTTCTTTTGTTAGTAGTTCTATCTGGTTCTGTTTCAAATTTGCTTATCTTTGACCATAGCGTCCTGTTTTGTTTTTTGTTTTAATAATGATTTTTATACCCTCTTTTGTCTTTAGTTATTTAAAACAAAAACCAATCATTGTTCTTTCAGGGGCCAGAGAGTAAATACTGTAGGCTGTGCAGGTCAAGCAGTTTCTGTCAGAACTCTGCATTGTAGTGCGAAGGCAGACATAGACAATATCTAAGTAATTGGACATGACTATATTCCAGTAACTTTTATTTACTCAAACAGTCATTGGACTAGATATAGCTCATAGGTTCTTGATTTAAAACTTACTTTATTAAAATCACATTCAAGTGGTTCTCTTAACTCAAGTAACTAAGCGGTAATTCTTCCATTTGGTATGTCAGCTGATTCTCCCTCCTGGTAGATTATTTTCTTGTGTCATAATTTCAGGTTGTCGACTCTGCATACCTTGATTTGTAGAATTATCTTTCAAAACATACTGGTATTTCAGACCTTGCAGCTAGTATTTTTATAAAAGATATCTTTTTAAATTACTACTTTGAATATACCTGAATAAGAATCTTCTGAAATAATCTAGCACTTAGTGATCTAGCAAACACAGGGAGTGCACACAGTTACCATTATCTCTATTAAAATTAATAGCACTGTTATTATTTATCCTAGATCTTATAGAAGCTACAAAAATTGTAGATTTGGGGAACATATGCTCCCGAAGTTTTTGAAAATTCTGGTTAATTAAAAGATCAAAATTAAAATGCATCTTCATCTAGATCTGGTGCTACTTTGAGTTAAAAATATCGATGGTATTGAGTGAAGCATACATTATGAAAATTAAAGACAACTAAGGCAAGATGGAAAAACAAAGAAGCTGAAGTATCATTTTTAAAAGGGATTAAACATATTTACAAATATATGTATATATATAGATACAGATATATATGTTCAGTATATATGTGTGACTGTGTACACATGCATGATTTTTCCAATCCATGGTAAATTCATGACTTTTGCTTTTTTATCACAGGACACTTGAAATGGACCAAAGCTGAGGACATTGATATAGAAACCCCAGGATCTATTCTTGTCAACACTAACTTGAGGGCATTAATAAATAAGCATACATTTGCTTCCTTACCTCAGCACTTTCAGCAGTATTTACTGCTTTTACTCCCGGAAGTGGATAGACAGGTAAGTAGAAATTCAGACATTGGTATTAGTCACTAATTATGTTATTAGGAAGTGACAGGTGTGTTATCAAGGATAACTGATAAGTGGATGGAATATTTTGTAATAATATAGTGTATTTATGTTATTTATATACTTATTACTAGCATTGGCATATTTATTTAATCTGCCAAAACAAAACTATTTTTGAGTGAGCCAATTCAAATTTTAAAATATAGCACATTGCTGTAGAGTGAAAACAACAGACCTACCCATACTGGGAAGGGAAAACAAAGAAATCAAACATTCCATTATCAAATAAATCTTTGAAGTAGCTGCTCCTTTGCCCAGAGGGAATATTGAAGTGCAGCAATAAAAAGCCTGGGTTTCTAAGAAATTATGTAAATGTTTTTATTCTCAACTCTTTCCAAAAACCATTTAAAATCTATGTTTGCAGTTGCCTTCTGCGTGTCTATCATCATGAATATGATTGCCTATAAATGATCACCTTTTATCTTTTTTTAGTATAACTGGAAATGCTTTAAGAATATTTTTATATTTTTGAAATTCCTCTAAAATAAGGAAATACAAATATAGACCTGTAATAGCAGGCATCAATCATATTCTAAAGCTGTTTCCTTTGAAAAGAAAAGGAAAAACATTTTCATCACATAAACTTTTATTAAATTTCACAAAAATTGTTAAATGTGAAATAATTTCTTTGCGATTCTTATTTCAATAAATTTTGACATTGTAATTTCTGGTTGATGGAAATAATGTAAGTATATTTATGAATCTGTATCTCAAAATGATAGGTACATCCATAAACTAAAATGGGCAGGATTGATTCAATATTTCTATATTAATTTGAATAATTTTTTAGCTTTTTATTTGCTTCTGTTTTGTACTAACTTACCCACTTTCTTTCATACATACTTAAAATTTGATGAGATATATAGTTTTCCTCCATTCTTATATATCTCTTTGATAGAGATTATTGCTCACATTTAGAAGAAATATTATTTTGATTGTGGTTACATTTTTATATGGGAGTTTGTCTTTATTCTCCCCCAAACTGTTTAATATTTACTATAAATATGGCATTGTAAGTGCTTTGAAATAATGGAAAAACAGTAAGTGCTTATTAAATGTTTATTGAATTAATGCTTAAATATACTCTAGTTGGATAGATAAGCTATATTTATAATTAAAAGTGAGGTAGAAACAGGTAAGCTTAAAGGGGAAGTGCACAAAGTGTATTGAATTTTCATACGCAGAAGGTAAAAATCAGAGACAAATTTCATATCCTTAACTGGGCCTTGAGATACGCCCAGTATCTCAGAATTTGAAAAAAAAAAAAAAATGGAAATGCATCAAGTGAAAGGTTCAACGATACAAAATGAAGAGCTAATGTTGTAGGAGTCTGGACTGCAGGAAGAACGCTGTAAATGAATCTAGAAAGACAAATTGAAAGTCCATTTGGAAGATTCTTGAGTATGAGTATGAAGAACCTGAGCGGTGTTCTCTCTGTGTTTACAGTGCAGAGCCATTGCAGGTTTTTGAGCAAAGCTATAATATCTAATATCATTGCTTTTTAAGAAAATTATTCTGGCAGTACTAAAAGGAATGTTAGAGATGGGACACATGAAAATGGAAAGAGTTGTTATAAAGCAATTTTAGTTGTTCCAAAAAAGCAAAATGAGGCTTGACTTTGTAGAATAGCAGTGACATTTTAGAGGGGAAGGATAATGCCACCACCACTACCACCACCACCATCATCATCATCCTCATCATCATCATCATCACCATCACCATCATCTAGGGGTAGCAATTTTACATTTTGTCAAATAACAGGTAAAGTAAGATATAGGAAGAAGCCACTGATGATTCTTGTGTTTCAAGCTTAAATGACTGAGTGTTGAGTTCAAGAATTAAAAAAATATAAAAATAATGTTTTAACTAAAAGAATAATTAAGAAAAAATTAATTCTTTTTGGTGGTGGGAGATACTATTTGTTAGCTACACAATTGCTTTCTCCATTTCAACATATGTACGATAGATCTTGTTTACTCTTCTGTCCCTAGCTCCTGGAATAACATTTGGCATAAACAAAATGCTCAATAAATCTTTTTGAAATGAAGCAATAACAAATTGTCCTAGCTTTAGCCAAACACAGGGTTCAGCAAAAGTAATGCCCTTTTTTATGAGTTGGTAGTCTTACTAAATCTTCTATTGCAAAATCATAAGCATGTAATTCTGTAACATAACAATATTTTTACCTACTTTTAAGAGGGCATTACTTCTGCTGGACCCTGTATGTCAGTAATCCAGAAGGTCAGTATAAACCCAATATTTTATTCAATCTGTAGCAGTTTCTGTTACTCAGTTTTTTTTCTAGTTGTTGTGAGATACATCAATGAATAAGATATAAACCTGTCTTTTTAAAACATTTAGTTCATCAAGAAATTATTTATTTAAGAAATATTTGCTGGCCATATGTTGTATGTTATGTTCACTTTGCTAAATATAGAGGATATAAGAATCTTCTGGAGGAATAACGGAGGAAAAAGGCAACTTCATTCTGAAATATTGTAAAATATACACTTTTCTCATTACTAGGAATGAAGTCTAATAACTGGATAGACCTACATCAAATTTAATATAAGATCAGGCAAACTTATACAAGTTCACCCTTGAAGCACTGACAGGTGTTTCGTAAGTAGAGCCAATGGAAAGAGAATTTTGCAGATGGAGAGCATGTCTTACAAATACTTGCTCCTTGTGTTTCTGGAAGATTCAGTAGTTCAGTATGACTGCACCAGGGGAAAAGTGGTGAGATATTGTGCTAAAGGAATAGTATGATTGACAACCTAATGACCTAGTTGCAGACTAAGCTCTTGGAACTTTTTTCTGAAACCAATGGGTAACATCACAGATTTTTCAAAGACAGAATGACATGCATAAAATAACTTACACCATTATTTTAGGGCCTTACAGAATGGAGGGGAAGAAGATCCGAAGTGTAAGTAAAATACAGACTATTTTTTCTTAGGAGCCAGTAGTCCTGTGAATGATAAGATAGGTCAAGCAGAAAGGTAAGACATAGGGAGACTGGTTAAGAGACAATTGTGCTAGTTGAGATCTGAAGTAAAGTTCTGACCTTGGGCGTTGGTCTTGGAAATGAAAAGAAAAGACCAAATTCCAGGCATATTTTCACCCCAGAAGAGTGAGAATAAATGACACATTGCCTGTGAGATGAGTTGTAAAAGGTCTGGAAGGCAGCTGGCAATTTTACCTAGGGTAACTTGGAAGGACAGAAAGGGTTTGTGGGCCTATCAACGTTTGATACCAAGAAACTTTATGTCTCTGTATTGCGAGGTGATCTCAACCCTCTCTCCTAACAGAAAGGTAGCTCGATGCAGAAAGCTAACAAAATTGCTGGTGTTTCAGTTCAGCTTATGAGGATAAGCACCACACTGTATTCTGGGCCAGACTCAATAGAGAAGGCATGAAAATGTGAATCTCATTACACAGATTTATTAGAGCCAGAGGAAGTTACTGTAATTATGTGAAATACCTAAGAATTTCACTTGTATGAAAGTGATCTTCACATATTTTTACAGAATTTGAAATTCCCAGCTTTCTTGTTTCCTTCCTTTACTACCCCGGGTTTCTTTCTGATTTCTCCCCTGAAGCAGTCCCTACAGGGCCTCCTACTCTGGACTAAATGAAGCCAAAGTTCATTCCATTATTATATCTTTCAAATATAAGAAGCTTTGTTTCCCATTTTTCTTGCCAGTGCCAACTGTCATTAAGCCAGTGTGACTGGTATTTTGTTTTCTCATGTTTGTACCATTCATTCTTTTTTAGAGGTTTTGTTTTTTGTTTTTTTTTGTTTTTTTTATCTTAAGTTACACTTTTTATTTACTCTTAGTTGCTTTACAACATTGTCATATCTGGTTTTATATTTGATTTTACTCCCTACATATTATGCTACAAGTAACAGAAAATCAAACTCAAACTGACTTATAATAAAGGAGATTTATTGGCTCAGATAATTAGAAGAAGAGTTCTAGTTGTTGGTCCTGGTTTCAGTTTTTATCAAGGACCATTTAATTATTATTTAACAAATTAATTTTAAATTTTATCTCTTGCTGTTGGCACTATTCTAAGCCTGAATCCCTTTGTAGTAGGATGGCTACCTGAATCAAAAAATGAGTACTTGACTCTTGGTTCACCCATGGAGACAATACTTCTATCTCCGCATTTCAAAGAAAAGACCTAATGGCCAATGGTTCTAGAGGAGATAGAGATATAAAAGCCATGGTAGTTTATGCATTGTGCTATGGAAATGTATAGAGAGAATTATATTCTGTCTCTGGTAGTTAAAGAAGGCTTCAAAGAGGTGTCATGTGAATTGGATCTGGAAGATGGAAGAAGTTGCCCAGATTAGGAAGTGTAGCTTGATATCCTAGTTGAGGAAATAATATGTGCCAGTAATAATACTGATTACTTACGATGCTAGCCTTCTACATAGATTGTCACTAATCTTTATAACAACTTTCTGAGGAGTCTGTATTGTTAACCCAACTTGATATATGTGGAACCTGAGGCTCTGGGAGAAAATAGGACTTACCCAAGTTCTTCCAAGTAAAAACTTGGGAGCCAGAATTTGAACACAGATTTGTCTGGCTCCAGGTTCATGCTGTTTCCCCTATATGATGTTCCTGGCTGAAGCAGAGAAGTACATGGTGTCTATCAACACGCAATTGAGATGGCTAGGGGATAGGGTGAGTTAAAGCTAGAAGAGTAGGTTGGAGCAAGCCTTCTAAAAAAGCCTCATAGGTCAGCGAGCAATGTAGAAGATACCAAAAGTTACATTTAAAACATGATATTATTAGATTTATATTTTAGAAAAGGGACTTTATTGGAGGAGTGAAGCATGAAGCAGAGGAGGGAGCTTTCCCCACTTTGCACCTTGCTGCAGTTTAGTCACACTATCCTCCTTCCTGTCCCTCAAACCTCATTCTCTCTTAGCCTCTGTGCTTGCTATCAGCTCTGCTGGGAGTACTTTTCCCGTATCTTTGACAAGGTCGTTCTCATCCACCAATTGAGTCTCAATGACAACTCCCAAAGGCTTTTCTTGCCCTCCACTCCCATCTAACATACCCTCTTTAGTTGTTTTCTGTTTTACTTTGGTTTATTTCCTTCCCTGTACTTATTCTAGTCTACAGTTAACTTAGACATGTATTCATTTGTGTTTCCTCATGAGAATAAAAGCCCCAGGACAGTGTCTGGCATGTAATAAGTGCTCACTAAGTGTTTCATGAATGAATGAATGAATGGGAAATCCCACATAAGACTAATTTAACATATCTGATAAACACAAGAACCTTAGCCAAAACCATTATAAAATGAAAAAGAAAGGCCTAATTTATGAGACATTGTATTCGTTTGTTAGAGATGCAATAATAAAATACAGACTGGTAGCCTAAAAAACAGAAATTTATTTTCTCACCATTCTGGAGGTTTTAAGTCCAAAATCAAAGTGATGGTACACTTGGGTTTTCCTGAGGCCTCTCTCCTTGACTTGCAGAAGGCCTTTTTCTCATTGGCCCTCACATGACCTTTTCTCTGTATATACACATCCCTAGTGTCCCTTCCTTTTTTCATAAAGGTACCAGTCATATTGGATTGGGCCTCACCCATATGACCTCATTTATGCTTAATACTTCTTTAAGGGTCCTGTCTCCAAACACCTTGGGTGTCAGTGCTTCAACATAGGATTTGTGGAGAGGGAACACAATTCAGTCCAGTACAGACATTTTAGAAATAGAATCATCAAGTCTTATTAATTAGACTGGGGGAGAAGGGGGAACTGCATACATATTTTTCGGCAGTATATGTTTATTGCACATTTAAGAATAGCAAAAGATTGCTACTTTTTTAAGGTAGGGTAGACTTAAACATGTTTTTGTCCTTAAAATTGAGGCAGTTGATGGGAGGAATTGAAGATGGAAGAGCTAGGATTTGACTTATTGACCAATGTTTTAGAATAGATGGGAAAGGATGGGGATTGGAGAGAAAGCTGGCTTATGGGAAAAAAAGCAGGGGAGGGCTGATTTCTAAGACCAAAGAGAAGAGAAACAGGAAGGGGTGAAGAAATAACCAAATTGAAGAGTAAAGTGGAAAGTGAGGGGTTTTCAGCTGGATGGTGGTGTGTTTGTGGTTTCAGGAGAATAAAAAAGCTTTGGGAAACAGCTTAGTGGGTTATCCTCTACTCATGCTGGGAGAAAAGTCATTGCTGAACAGTGTTGAGGCCCACTTGAGGTTAGCGTCAGTGGACACAGTTGGTCTACTTCTGTGTTTTCACCCCAGCAACGCTACATATTTCTGCCTGTAGCTTGGTAATAGATGTACCAGAAGTTGGATTTTGCAGGGACTGGAGGTTTACAAAGGCTCAAATTGAAGGAACTGAGAGATTTTAGAGGAGGTGTGAAATGCTTGTTGTAGTGGTTGATTGTGGGGTCCACGCTAGATAGGGAGAAAAGTACGGACAGAGGAACTAAATTGGTGATCTTAGAAAGTGAAAAATGTGGGTTATAAGGAAGAAATGTGTGTTGTTGAATGATACTATACATTCTCAAAATAACACTTCAAATACGATGAGGTTTAGGTAAACACATGGGTCAAAAGTCCTCTCCTTGGCCACTGCATTTAGGTTCAAAGGCCAAATACAAAAACTAGGGTGTCAGACTAACACTGTTAAATCCTAGTAGTGAACACATAGACTTATAGTTAGTTCTTCATTCATTTCTTATGTAGGAATATTAGTTTAATAAATTCAGGGCTTGGATTAGTAGCCAGACATGCCTTTGTGCATAGCTCCCTGCAAGATATGCTTGGAGAATTTTTAGAACCTCCTTGATTATACATGGCAGATCCTCTTTTCTCTAAGGATTTTACTTTATAAACTGTGTCTACATAGAACAATTTTGTGACCTTTTAAAAATATATGGCAGCTGGTGGAATAAATGTCAACTAAAGTGGAGCCATATTTAGGTTTTTATTACACTTTCAAATTGAACATCACTGATGAATAGGTTGTTGTTATTTATGTCCTCTGTATCGTTTTTTATTAAATTTATTGAGGTGACATTGGTTAGTATCATCTGTATCATTTTAAGTGATGTTCATCTCTGCTTCCATTCATTGATATCAGGACTATAAGGGCTGTCCCTCCAAATACTTGCAACACCATTCCCCAACTGTTTCTAAATAAATTATACCTATGATTTTTTTTGTCCAAATGGTAATCGCAACATTTCAGCCCTTTCTTACTGACCTCCCAGTTTTGTTCTGCATTTATATCTGTGTGGCTGTGGTCCGTTAAAAAACTAGCCACTGAAGGATATGTGCTGTGTAGGCTCTTTAAAATCATATCTAGCTTTGTGCTCTTCAGGTTTTTGCACTCACTGGCAATAATGCACATAATTTTAACTGTGGAGAATGTCATTAAACTAAAATGGAACATTTACACAGTCCCTTTTGCAGAGAATTTTGGATGAGGAAAACGAATGTGTGTGTCAGACATTTTATAGCACACGAGAATGTGATTTATTGATTTCTGATGGCTCTGTTGGCATCAGTGTATATATTTAAAGAAGTCACTCAGCCTTTATAAATGCAAATGGGAAAGGGCTTTCCATCTTTTTCCTCGATGGAAATAGCTCATACATTTGCAATAACTCAGGCTCTTCTTAGAGATTGCTCTATGTACCGTATATATTGATTTAAAAATTATACAGTTATTTCATTCTACAAATAGCGTGTATAATGAAATGTCAATTTACCTAACAGATTATAGAAATTCAAAAGTATTAAAGATATGAAAAAATACTAGTATCTTAAGCCTTTAGGTAATACTAAGTGTGTACTTGAGATGTAATTATTTTAATGGAACTGACACTTGGCTTTTCCCCTGCTTCTGAAAGCATATCTTAAAGTACTTAGGAAATCCAATATTCTTTCTAGCCTAAGTCACTTACTGGTGACAGTAAATCACTCATGGCCAAAAATATCCTTTTAGACCATGCTTGGAGATTTCTATTCTTACCATTTGAGCTATATGCTTATGAAGGGGAAGTGATTTCATTTGAATTGTATTCATTTCTTAGCTAACTGGGTAGTTAACATCAAATCCTGTTTATTAGTATCTGCTTCAGTATATGTCATGTATTATCTGGATTGAATTACAGATGAACAAGTAATTGCATATAATAATAGGCAGTTGGACAAACAGAACTTATTTCAGTCCTATTCATAAAGTGGTTAACTGAGGAGCACACACTCCTTTAACCTGGAGAACGTCAACATTCTGTACATTAAGTCATTGTCTTCCTCTTTTTTTTTTTATTAGCTTCAGGTGTACAAAACAACATAATGATTAGATATTTATATACCTCACAAAATGATAACCCCAATAAGTCTATTACCCATCTGACACTATACATAGCTATTACAGTTCTCTATGCTGTACTTTATACCCCCATGACTTTTTTAAAATTATAGTTGACATTCACTATTATTCTATATTAGTTTCAGGTGTACAACATTGTATATAATTTATGAAGTAATCTCCCCCAATAAGTCCAGTACCCATCTGACACTATACATAGTTTTTACAACATTATTGACTATATCTCCTATGCTTTACACTTCCCTGTGACTGTTTCATAACTACCAATTTGTGTTTCTTAATCCCTTTACCTTTCTCAGCCAACTGCCCAATCCCTCTCCCATCTAGTAACCATCAGTTTGCTCTCTATATCTATGAGTCTGTTTCTGCTTTGTCTGTTTATTTTGTTCTTTAGATGCCCCATAGAAGTCAGATCATATGGCATTTGCCTTTCTCAGTCACACTTATTTCACTTAGCAGATACCCTCGAGGTCCATCCAAGTTGTCATAAGATTTCATTGTTTTTATGGCAGAGTAATTTTCCATTGTATATATGTACCTCCATTTCTTTATTGAATCATATATAAATAGGCATTTTGGTTGTGTCTGTATCTTAGCTATTATAAATAGCACTGCAGTAAATGTACGGGTGCATATACCTTTCTAATTAGTGAGTGTATATTTTTGGAGAGATACCCAGGAGTAAAAGTACTCAGTCATAAGGGAGTTCTATTTTTAATTTCTTGAGAAACCTCCCTACTGTTTTCCATAGTGACTGCATGAATTTGTAATCCCACCAACAGTGCACGAGGGTTCCCTTTCTTCCACATCCTCTCCAACACTTGTTTGTAGATTTACTGATGATAGCCATTCTGACATGCGGTTTTTATTTGCATTTCTCTGATGATTAGTAATGTTGAACATCTTTTTATATGTCTCTTGGCCTTTTGTATATCCTCTTTGCAGAAATATCTATTCAGGTCCTCTGCCTATTTGTTAATTGGATTGTTTGTTTTATTGGTGTTGAATTGTATGAGTTTTTAATAAATTCTGGATATTAACCCTTTATCAGATGTATCATTAGCGAATATTTTATGTTTTATATAGGATACATGACAGGGTATGTTTAAAAGGTCATATATGATCAACTACCTCTCCCATATGAAATTATTAAATATTTAATATTGTCATTTAATATTTACATAGTTACATTTGTTATCTTATATAAACCTTTTAATAATATATGTATGTATAACAGTTAACTTTCAGTTTACATGGTAATGGGGAAGAAGGAAATTTAACCTGTTTTATCATTCAAATGAATTGAGTTTGAAAAAAGGAGTCATACATGTGGCAGATTACACGTTAGTGCCTGTCATTTTCATAAGGGCCCTTATAATGCCAACGTTACCATTATAAACAGGTATCGTACAGTGACACACCCCTAAATTAGGCTCAAGGGTAAGAAGGAAGAAAACTGACTTCACTTATTAAACCACCTTTAGAACTTCTAGTCATTATTAAACACATTTAAAAAACATAGTTGCCTGAGAAAAGACTTCGATTCCATTTGAACTATTTATGAGAGATCACTGTAAAGAAATAAAGAATCAATTATAAGCAGGAAGTGAGCACTGTAGTACTGTTTGAACCTCTGGACTAAGGTGGCAGTGTATATCTGCATATTTAATTCCCTTCCTGGCTTCTAACTTCTCATTAAAATGACACTGGCTTTTTGTTATTATATTTCTTTATTAATCCTAGAACTTAGGGGAAGAATGTTATCCAGATGTGAGGCCTTTCTGTAGGAGATAATGAAGGTGAGACTAGATTGAGCTGAGAGATTACTAAAATGAAAGTGACTGCCTAGAAAGGAATAATGCTCTGGGATCTGACTGAAAGGAAATGTAGATCTGCCCTAGACCCAACCAGCTCTGAGTGGTCCCAGCCAGAGGCAAGGGTAGCACCTTCAGAAGGTAACATCTCTGGACCACTTTGTTCTCTCGGAACATTCACTAGGATTTAGTCTCTAAATAGAAGGATACCACTGTAGAAGTGTTTCAGTCCATATTTACTAAGGGGTGACCTTGTGTTCTGTGTTCAAAGGCTAGCAGTTTCGTAGCTAAAGGGAGGCCTACCCTCACTAATGTACGAGGTCAGCCAATTAATTTTGTGAATTCATCCTAGAAAAAGTGCTACGTACCTCATTGCTTCAAAGCATTCACCTTGGGAAGCTATGCATTGAGGCCTGAGCTGTCATCATCTCCCAAATCTAACAATTAAGTTCACAAACTTGCCACCGTACACTTACGTTGGCAGCACTGTACAAACAACTTGGTAAGGTGTCATAATCTTTGCAAGGTTCGATGACAACCCTAATGGCCATTCCAGAAAAAGTTCCAAAATTGCTTTGAAGGGTGGACTAGGCACTGGTGTCAGTGCATAGCTTCCCAAGGGGAGTACTTCGAAGGTGACCATAGTGATGTTCAGCAATGAGGTATGTAGCACTTTTTCTGGGATGAGTTCATGAAATTAATTGTTCAATCTCATATTCTTTATTAAAGAATACATCTCTGCTTCTCACAAGTGATAAACTTCTACTAGGGCAAGCATCAGTGGCGCAAACAGGCACTTTTTCTGATCCCTTATCTGAGCCTGAAATATTTATACAAGGTCCTGCAGAGTTTCTGGCAGAAACCATCTAAACATCTAATACACATCCAATACCTACTGACCTCTCTCTTTGGGTAAAAAGACAGATCAATAATGTAACATAGGAAGGATTTGACAGTTCAAAAACGACACAATGTGTGACAGTTCAGAGAACAAGACTCTCAGTGAGTTACTGAAATGGGATAAAAATGATTCCAACAGTATCTGTTAAACTGAAGGTGATTCAGGAGAATTCCGTTATTTTTTAAGCTATTAATTGAAGCTTTATGGGGCCCTATGCACTGTTGTAGACATGGGCAATGTTATATCATGTGAGACTAGTGCATCTGCCTTTATCGAGCTTATAAGTCTAGAGCAGTGGTTCTCAGCCTTCCTAATGCCGTGACCCTGTAATGCAGTTCCTCATGTCGTGGTGACCCCCAACCATAAAATTATTGGTAGCTGCTCTCTACACATGTGTGACTGGTCTGCATAAGTACATTATGTGTTTTCCGATGGTCTTAGGCGACCCCTGTGAAAGGGTCGTTCCACCCGCAAAGGGGTCGCGACCCACAGGTTGAGAACGGCTGCTAGCAGGAGAAACAATATTGGAAGTAGTACATGGACACGAAGCTCCCTAGGAATATAGTTTCAGAGAGAGAGAAAACTTGTGAGTGGGCATATGAGTGAGCTTGATGTAATTATTTGGATCCTTTGGAATCTTAACGTATCTTTGGCAGAACCGGGACAGTGTTCAATTATGGCTAGGTCTTTTCCATCTCTGAGGCATGTGTTTTTACAGTCTGGCTGGTGGCGACAGAAACTGTGAGCACAGCACACTGTGACGTCTGTCATGTCAGGTAGTTCTTCCCAGACTCTGGTATTTCCTCACATTTATGCACTGATCAACACTCAGCTGAAGAACTCCAGAATGTTCTCTCTGTGGTGCTCTTTGTTGGTTCTCTGCTTTTCTTCCTGTGAACTGTAACGGCCTGGGCTTCCTCAGACGGCCTGCTTCCGTGTCTTGTTGGCCCAATAGGTGGCCTGTGGTGCCACTTACCGAGGTAGGTAAAAGTGGAAGAACATATTTTCAGCTTCAGACATACTGCATCTGAGGCACATTTGAGATATCTACATGGGAATTTTGATTAAGAAGTTGGCTATAGAGGTCTAAAGGTTAAACTTGGTTATTTTCCACTCTTCTATCACCCCACTTCCCCTCTTTCCCTCTGGTAACCCCTAAACTATTGTCTGTGTTTCTTCTGAAATTTTCTCTTTGGCTTTCAGCATGGCGTACTATGATATTTCTAGGTGCAGATCTCTTCACGTTTATCGTACTTAAAGTATGTTGAGCTTCTTTGATTTATGGATTAATGTTTTTCATTAAGTTTGGGAAATTTGGGCCATTATTTCTTTGAATATTTTTCTGTTCCCTTCACTCTCTCCTTTGTTATTCCTGTTACACATTTTTTGATGCACTAATTATATCCCATATTTTTTCTAAGGCTTTGTTCATTTTTTTTCTTTCATTTCTTTAGAATGCATAATCTCTATTACTTTAACTTAAAATGTGCTGATTCTTTCCCCTGCTTCTTCAGATTTACTGTTGAGCCCCTTCAGTGAAATTTTCATTTTTGTTATGTTTCATTATATTCAATCCAGAATTTCCAGTTGGTTCTTTTTCATAGTAATTACCATATCTTGCCATGTATAATGTACTCCTGTGTATAATGCACACCCACGTTTTTTGGTCCAAACTTTCAGGGAAAAAAATATTTTGTTTTAATTTTTTAATTCAAACCTTTGTTTGTATTCAGGTACTTGTTTTTTGTATTGTAAAGGAGTTTTAGCATTTATTTTTTAACAAATTATGGTACAAAACATTTTATGTAACAAATAATTACAGAATACAAGCACAGATACAAGGTTCAGAAAATTTTATGTACAAAATGTTTTTATATATAAAAGCAATTATTGTATTCCAGGGTATTTTGCATACAGGTATCGTTATTGATTTCTTGAGTTACACTTTTAACTGATAAATAAAAAAATTAAAAACATTTATATAGATACAGAATTAGTACTGTCCATCTATAATGTGCACCCTTAGTTATTCTTCACAAATTTGGGCAAAAAAGTGCTCATTATACACAGCAAAATATGGTATATCTCTTGATACTCTGATGAAACATTGTCACCGTACCTTCCTCAATTTATTCAAACATGGTTTCATTTAGTTATTTAAAGATAATTATAATGGTTAGTTTGAAGCATTTTTGTGTTAAATCCAACACCAGGTCTCTTATAGGCAGTTTTCTTTGCCTGATTGTTTTCTAATCTATGAGCTCACTCTTTCCTGTTTCTTTGTGTCCCTCTGCTTCTCCCTCCCTCTCCCTGTCCCTTCCCCTCACTTTCCTTTCTTTCTGCCATTCCATTGCCCTTCTTCTCCTCTCCCTCTCTGGAGCTTTTAGGTTATATCTTGCAGCATTTGTCTTCTGATTCCACACCACCCCCAGGCAATTTTTGTTGTTGTTGTGTTATTAATTGGATTAGAGACTTGGGTGGATTATATTAGTGAAATTGATTTTCCCTGCAGTGTGATGCCTCTGATGTTGCTTCTCAAAGGGCACAGCATTGGCCATGATCATAGTCTTGCTAGAGTTCTCTTTGTTCCTCTCCCTGCTCAGATAAACTTTCCCTGATCTATTATAAATAACTATGTTAAATGTAGTTAATGTTTAAAGTATTTTTCCTTAAAGTAAGAGCATTTTTAATTGTAACTCTATCATTATTTATCATAATTTTGAGGGGTTTGTTTATATTTGGTATGAGGAATGGGATAATGAATTTACATTAGGTTTCAATAGTCGTGATAAAATTACAATTGCCATTCATAAACATTGTGAACCTGTTTTTAAGTGGTCTGTGTCCTGGTAAGCAATGGGATGAAATTAATGGGTAAATAAAGTGAATGTGCTCAAGGACTTTACAGTCCCATTTGGTATCACACCCAGCCCTTTGGGGCTATCAGCTGCTGCCTAATTGCTTTCTCAGTTTCAGCAGTGCCCTGGGGCATACATTTTCCACAGTCTTAATTCCATTAAATTAGAGCTCCTTAGCAGGGATAGTTTTGAGGCCAGTTTTTGAGGTTTGTTCGGACCCTAAGAGGGTGCTTTTGGGCTGTCCTTTCCCCTAGTTCTCTCTGGTAAATTAGTTGATCTATGGTTGACTTTACTGCTTGCAGAGAGGTACCAGTCTCCTCTTATTTGCTCACCAACAAAAATCTCTCATTTCTTTCAAGGGCACCATTTGGCTTGAACTTTTTTACACTCTGTTTTAAGTAAAATTAAATTTTGTGGGGAGATGATGAAAGCTCTCTGTTCTTATGAACTCCCTCTCTACCTGGGAAAAATTTATAGATGCAGTTCCGAGCTGGGGACAGGAGTGATAGTCCTACTTCAGTAACAGAGCCTTGGGTGTGGGTGGCAGCCATCTTGTCTCTGCTGAGGTGGAACTTCCATGCTGTGAGTGAGCCAGAGCAGTGCATCCAGGGCCGCAGTATTCTTGGCCTGCCACACTTGGAATAGAGCCACCACCCTTGAGTAATCACTGAAAAGAGAAGAGGAGCCCCAGACCTCTTGACTGTACTTGCTGGGTGTTTAGCCTCTGTAACTCAGGGCTAGCAGGAATGAAAAATGCTATGGGCCAACCCATCGCACTGAGTTACTGCATTCTTTTGCTGGGAGCTGAGAGGAGAAAGAGCCCTGGTTCTGGCCACACCCACCTGGAGAAGAGTTTCCCTTCCAGCAAACTGTTGGTGGAGGGAGTAGGTTAGTGCTTAAGTGGCCCAGACTCTTACTGTGGTTACCAAGATTTACTAGATTTTTTAAATAACTGTTTCTTCATTTACTGTATTATTGCCCTTAGGACAAATTCCAGAAGCTTTGAATGTTCTGTTTTTTTAAAATAATTTTCACCATTATGGTTATTTCACTGGGGGAAAGGTTCACAGAGCTCCTCACACTACCATTCTGTAAATGGAACTCTACTACCTTTAGATTTTTAATGCAACTTTTATATATGGTAATAAATACTTTACTTATAATACATAAATAAATATATGCTATAATGTAATAATAGGTACTCAATAAATATTTTAAATAAAATTTAGATTTAGAATCTTATTTCTATCAGGAAAAACACTTCAAAAGCATTGCTTTTATTTTTTCTACCATCTCAGATTAAATTTCACATTCAGACTTTAAACAGAAGAGTTGCAGTTTTGCTAAGCTTTTTTACATTACAGAAACTTGTAGGGAGTTCCCTGGTGGTGTAGTGGCTAGGTTTCAGCACTCTCAATGATTCCCAGCCAGGTAACAACCCACATAAAAAAACAAATCAAAACAAAAAAAGAGATTTGTAAAGAGAGGGTTCTATTAAAGTAGACAATCTGCAAAACAATACAACGACCTTGACAGTTTCCATTATTAACACCTATAGTAATTGTTTGAAGTACTTTTTCCTCAAAGAAAAAAATATTTCTTTTGATTGTACCTTTAAATTCTTTAACTGATCATTATTTTCCATAATTTTAAGGAGTTGGTGTATATTTGCTTTGGAGAATGGGATAATGAATTTATATTAGGTTTTCAGTGGTCACAATAAAATTATATTTTGCATCTCAGAAACATTGAGCCTATTTCTAAGTATCCTGTTTCTTTGGTAGGCATTGGGCATAAAATTAATGAGTAGAAACCTGTACTCAAAGATTTAGCCACCTTGAAGAAGAATCGGACATGCAAACTTTGAAATAGTGCGATAAGTTCTAAAACAGAAGTATGCCATTGAAATGTGGGAGTTCAGAGGTGATAATGATTTAGAACATGTTTCATTTATTTGTGTTGCCTAGAGTAATTTTGCGTCAGGCCTTTACACATTTGTTTTTATTAATTGATGTTTTAGTGCCAAAATTTTTGTTATTTAAATCTGGCAATTTGTACGTAAAGATTTCATTAAATAAATGGTTAGTGGAAGACAGAAAGAGAGAATGCATTAATAGGTGATTGATGAAATGCTTCAAGTGGTTCAATTTTCATGTTTTCTTTAATCTCCTCTTGGGGTTGTTTCCGGAATGTTACTTTCTGTACTCTGTGTTCTCATTTAAATTATTCATCTAATGTTTATCTATTCAGAGATTCTATTCAGAAGGAAAAGAAGGAAGCTAGAAAAAAATCTGTTAAACAGGAATTAATAAGCTCTTATTGATACTCAGACATTATTTGACATGTTTAATAACTTAGGTATATTTGTTATATTAACATATTTAATATATTAATATACAAGTACATTTGATTCTTAAAAATAAGGAATAGTTTTGCATTTTGTATATCAAAATACATGCATACAATTCATATTATAAAAAGAAAATAACTTTATAGCAATAATAAAGCTAACATTTTTTGTGCTTTTAGTGTTAACTAAATATTTTTCATTGGGGAAGGAAAAGTATTGGGAAACCATCTCATTAACTTTACACAGATCCATTCCAAAACTTGAAGATATGCTGTATTTTTTTTTTATTTACTTGAAAGTATCTCTTTATACCAGATGTTTGACAATTTAAATTTTAAAATGTGGCCAATTACTAAAAGCTTTTACTTTTTGTAAAAGGAACCATGTTCAACTACAAAATCAGTTTTTTACTTTAGATTTTTAAAACCATGCCAAAATACTGATAATTGCAGAAAATGCTAAACCTACATTATTTGAAGTAAGTCCCCAAATTTACCTTGGCAATATTTTATTTTATTAATGTTAGGTCTTCCTTGCTATATTTATTGTTTTTGCTACTCTATAGGTCCGCTATTTCCTAAAATGAGGAAGTAATGGAAGGAAAACATAGTCACTACTTTCTTTTATGTAAATGTTTTATTGAAGTGTAACATGTATACCGATAAATGCTCATCTGAGAGTTGTACGGTTTTATGAATTTTTTAAAAGTAAGCACACCTTTGTAACGGGCATACAGATTTTTTTTAAAAGAGGGAGCAATCCTCTTTGGAACTCTGCTTTACTCCCTTCAGTAATATTCAAAAGAACCCACTATTTTCACTTTTGTTACCGTCAGTTAGTTTTTTTGTTTTGTTCTGTTTTGTTTGTAGCATAATGTTTGAATACTTTTAATGGTAAAATGTAGACCAGAAGCTACCTCATTTGGAATGTAGTTTTTGTTTCATGTATTCTTAATATCACTGTAAGATTTAAAAGAAGCTCTAATTTTTCTTTCTTTCTTCTCAACATCCAAATAGCCTTTGATGATATTTGGTAAGGGCTTCAAAGTCTTAGTTTTGTTTTGTTTTTTTACTTTATATATATGAAGTCATTCAGTGTATACTCTATTTGTTTTATTAAGCTAAATATTGTTAGTGAGATACACACATTTTGTTGTATGTGGAAGTAAGTCATTTATTCTCATTGCTGTGTAGTATTCTACTGAGTGATTACACCACAGTTTCTTTATTGATTCTCTTGGTGGACATTTGGGTTGTTTTTATTTGGACCTATTTTGAGTAGTACTGCTTCTGAACACTTTTTTAATCTCTGTGTTTTGTGTTTGCCTAAGTACAAAAGTCTTTGGGAATTGTGCCTATGGTCTAATTGCTAGATCAAATAGTTTTCGTATATGCAGCTTTTTAAAATAGTATTCTACAGCTTCCCAGAGTGGTTACCCTAATTCCACCAGGAGTATGGAACATTCAAGCTACTCTTTATTCTGACCAGGACTAGTATTTATAGTGTTATATTGTGGTTTTTATCATTTTTTTTTTTAAATGTGGGTAGTTCCCTGGCTGGGAAATGAACCCAGGCCACAGCATTGACAGTGCTGAAGCCTAGCCACTACACCACCAGGGAACTCCCTATATTGTGGTTTTAATATGCATTTCTCTGATGACTAACGAGATTGAGCAACATTTTATGTTTTATATGCATTTTGATTAAGGAATACATCTAATATACAAATCAGTTTAGGGAAGAATTGAAACTTTTACTACATTGAATCTTCTAGCTTATCCTTCTATTAATGTTTTATCTAATTTCTCTCAATAATGTTAGATAGTTTCCTTAGGAAAAGTCTTATACATCATTTGTTCCTACATATCTCCTGATTTTTGTTGTTATTTTATTTTTCATTCTATTTTTTTGTTGATGATATAGAAATAAATTTTTGTATATCGAATTTTCCCAGAGAATGTGCTAACTCATTAATACCAAAGTGTAGAGTTTCTTTTGGATTTTCAGAATGCACAATTATCTTGTTTGTAACAATTACAATTTTATTTATTCTTTTAAAATGCTCATATCTTTATTACATTATTGCACTGGATAATACTTCAGTATAGTGTTGAATAGAAGTGGTAATACTTACCATTTGTATCTTGTTTTCAATCTCTGGGATAAACATTTTACTATTTCACTTATATGTAGGGAGCTTAATGCAGATTTTCTTAAATAGAAGCTTTTTATCACATTAAGGAAGTTTCATTCTTTTTCTGGTTTGCTGAGTTTTAATCACAAATGGTATTTTCAGCTATTAAATGAACTTTGTATTGCTACAGTAAACAACACACACACACACACACACACACACACACACACACACATGCAATTTGCTAGTATTTTGCTTAGGATTTTTACATTCATGATCCAGGGAAAAATTGCCCTGTGATATTTCTTTCTTTCTGGTTATGTCTTGTAAGATTTTACTAGTAAAAGTAATACTGGCCTCTTAAAATCATTTAGCAAACATTCTATTTGATAGGAAAATTTGCATAAGATTTCTTTTCCAAATGTTTGGGGAAATTCATTTGTAAAATTATCTAGGCCTGTAGACCTCTACGTAGAAAATGTAATTACATCTTCAATTTTTTTAGTAGATGTAGAACTTCTCTTAAATTAAGTCAATTCTTATAAATTTTGTTTTTGAGAATTAAAAAATAGTTCTGTTGAAATATAACTGACATAAAATAAACTGCAGACATTTAAAGTAGAAGTTGATACATTTTGGCATACACATATATCCCTGAAACCACTACCACAATTAAAGTAATGAACATATTTATCACCCCAAAGAATTTCCTCATACCTGCTGAAATCTTAAGCCTTCCAACATAAACATTGTATGCCCTATTCCCCTCCTCTACTTAGATCTCCTTTAATTTTTTTTTAACATTTTTGTAGTTTTTAGTGTATAGCAGCGTTTTTCAACCTCTGCACAAATGATGTTTTGTACTGGATCATCTTCTGTTGGGGTGGAGAATGGACTTGAAGAGGCTGTCCTGTGCGTTTGTTGTTGGCCAGCACACCTGGCCTCTCTCTACCCACTAGATGTCAGTAGGGCCCCATTCTTCTAGTCCTAACAATTAAAAATATTCTGTAGATACTGCTGAACGTCCACTGGGGAACAGTCTTCCAAAGCTGTAAGGTTGAGAACTACTGGTTGGAGTCTCACACATCTTTCATTTGGATTTATTCATTCTGAAGTTATTAGTCACACTCGTGTATATGGTATCTTTCTAAAATTTCATTTTCTACTTGGTGCTATTTAGTGAAGACATTGGTATCTGTGAATTGTGATCCAGTAATTTTGCTAAATTTACTTACATGCTAATTTTTATCAATTTAGAGGGAAAAACCTTGAACTGGAACTTCAAAAAGAATGTTATGAAAATGGACAGTAAACATATGAAAAATGCTCAGCTTCATCAAGTAAACACAAATGAACCCTTGATGAAATATACACCTAGGAAGATGGCTAGTATTATAAGCAAGCATTAAAAAGTTTTTTAATGTATAGACAAAACAGATGTTGGTGAGAAAGTAAATCACATGGAACTCTCACTTTGGTGGGAGTGTACAACCACTTCAAAAAGTGGCTTGACAATATTTATTAAAGTTGACCCACCATTTAAATTCTTATGTTTATACCAGATGGATCCTATATGTGTTTACCAAAAGACATAAGCATAAATGTTTATAGCCATACTGTTCACAAGATTCAAAACCTGCAAACTACTAAAATACACATGAACAGCAGAATGGATAAATAAATTCCAGTGTTTTAAATTACCACAATGAGAATAAACTACCTCTATCTACATGCCACAGTAGAAATGAATCTCACAGACAAGTCGAGCCTCAGTGCCCAATACAAAAGTATATGTAATGTGTAATTCTATCTGTATAATGGTCGAAGACAAGCAAAGTTAATCTGTAGAGTTACATTGTCCTTGGGGATTAGTACCCAGACAAGGCCTGTCAGAGTGCTCTTAGGGTATCATTTCCTAATCTGGATGCTGATAGCATGGGAGTGTGGAGTTTGTAAAAAGAAATCAAACTTTATACTTTTAATTTGTTCACTTTTCATATATATGTTATACTCTAATAAAAAGCTGTAAAATTCAAAACCACTATTCCTATCCTTACTTGGTTCTGCAATGACCAATATGTGCTGTCACCTCTGCAAGTAGAGTTATGTTTCTCCGCCATCTTACCACGACTTCTAATCGCCCCTGCTCCCATCGCTACCCTCAGCCCACCATGTCCTTAAAGCAGTTGGTCTGATTTAAAAGCTGAGTCATGGATAAAGTATGTTATTTTTCCACTACCTTATTTCATTGGTTACTCGTTAAAAGTCAGCAAGGAAACTGTAATTAGCATTAGTTTCAGTTTAAGAAGTTGTGTCCACATTTGGAATGTCTTGTCTAGAAAGTGTTGTTCATAATTAAATTTTTCTTTAATTTGAGTTTTCTCTTTCACTTGATCATAGTTCAGTTAGGAAAGAGCAGTGCCTGTGACCTTCTGAATATATGTTCAAAGACACAAAATGTAGACTGTCCGGCTTTGTCTTATTTAAGACATACATTTCTATAGTCATCTTTCTAAAAAATATTGATTCCAACCAATATAAATTTTCCTTGCATTTTTGTCCTTGATTTGATTATATAGTTTTGAATTACCTACTTATGAGGGTATGAATCTATTGGTGAAACATTTTAACAGATTTTACTTTCTCTCTCTCTTTTTTTTTTTTAACTTTCAAACATGAAAGGTTTGTACATTAAATTACTCTCTTTTTCCATATAATGAAATATATGTATTTTCAGTTTACCTAACTATATTAAACTTTTCAACCTATTCCTTTACTGAATTTTTGGGAAGTTTTATATACTTGCTTTTGGAAAAGAAATATTTTTACCAAACCTTTTAAAATATTTTTAAAATAAAGAAAACACTGTTGTCTTATGCATATCGTTGCATTCTTTTCTCTTTCTTTTAAAATTTTTTTATTATTTCATTTAGATTTTCTGTCTAGTTTTGTATATTTTAGCCCAACAGAGCAGTTTTGTCATTTTAGAATGATTGTAGCTATTGTGGTTTTGTCTTTTATTTGGATTCATTCGTAAATTACCTAAATTATGTCTTACTTTGTAAACAGAAGTTTGAATTTATTTTATTGCCATAATTTCTCTATTCCTTTTGGGGAAATAGAACAGTTTTTTCTTTCTAATGTTGATGGCATTCACATTTGTTCTTTATTTTGCCTTTATATGCAAATTTGATGAATATTCTTCCCATTTAATTTTAGATTTGATTTTGTGCCATATGCTTCAAACTGACTTTTAAAATATACATGATTTTCTTCCAAAATTTAGTTTGGCTCCCCTTCTTTAATTTTGTAAAATATTTATATAACTGTATTTTATCCCTGTTTATGAGGTAAGAACCGTATCAGGGACTATCTGAACTCCCAAATGACTAATTGTTAACTTGTCAGTACATAGTTATTATTTAATTAGATGGAAACATTTTTCAGTTATTATGGTAATGAATTGTGTCATTGGTAACTGATTTTTAAACAGCTTGGAATTTTAAAAGCCATTCGTTCCCTTTATCATTTGAATAAAATATGGCTGTTGACTTGATTGTTTGCACTTAGGTCAGATGTGTCCTGTGGATGAGAACATATGGTGTGATTAGATCACTCTGTTTGGGGGTGGGGGATGTTTGTGGGTATCCCTGCAGAGACATGCTGCATTTTTACAGTGTTGCTTCCCTAAAAATGCCTCCCAGAGCTCCCACATTCACACATTTTTTTTATCTAGTCACTTGTACATCATTCGGCAATACAGAACTTCTGTCAAAAAGATTAAAATTCTATCCATTCTTGCTGTTGCTAGAAAACAGCAGTGGAGTCATGAAATATGCAATCCTTATTTTCTTACATTTTCATGCTGTACAAAATTAATTAGTTTCACATACACCTGCAATTTCTAGCTTATGGACAATAGATTATTCTTTAGGCGTTATTATTTGCTTGCTAAGATGAGAATAGAATTAAAGGGAAAATAGATAATGTTTTGACAAAAATTTGAGAACCATTGTTGATTGTATGGTTGCTGTTATTTTGCTAAAATTCTCATATTCTTTTTTAAGTGTATTTGTTCAAAGAGCTAATCATAACGTATGATTTTTAGCTCTTTGTTTTCTACTTCGTATATTTACTGTAAGATGTTTGCTTTAGAAAATCACTCTTTATTAATGCCAGACAGAGAATGTGGATGATGGCATGTTAGTGATTTCTCTCATTTAAAGAGGAATTGTATTATAAAGTCTAAATGTTTGTTGCTTCTCGTATTTACATTGATACACTTAAAAAAAGCTTGGTGTTCATTAAGATTACTTCCCTGCAGGCTTGAACATAGACTAAGAGATATGGAAGCATTTAGGTTATTGGGAAAAAAGCCAATCATTTAATCATGCTTTTACATTTCAGAATGCTTTCTTGTTGCACCTATAGAGTCCAATACTAGCTGACAAAATGAGTTTCCTTGTGACTGCCTCTAAACAAAAACTCCTCTGATGTTTTTAAAGCTAGTTTGCCTAATAATCTTTTTAGCTACCCTGAACACTACAAAATATTTAGCTGAGAGCACCAAGCAAGGTTTCAGGAAGTCTATGAAATTTCTGAAATTTTGTGTAGTAAAACACACACACACACACACACACACACACACACACATACACATACAATAGGTCAGACAATTACTTTTTCAAATTCACCCTAGAAAAAGTGCTACACACCTCATTGCTGAGTATCACTACAGTCTCTTTCGAAGCACTCCCCTTGGGAAGCTGTGCACCGACGCCAGTGCCTAGTCCACCCTTCAAAGCAATTTGGGAACCCCTTCTGAAATGGCCATCAGAGCTGTCATCGTCCCCAAAATCTGACAATTAAGTTTGCGAACTTGCCACCGTGCACTTACGTTGACAGCACTTTACAAACTCGGTAAGGTGTCATAACCTTGACAAGGCTTCTGTATCTTCCTTTTCATTCACTAAAGGCAAGGAATGTCCCCATAATTGTGAAAAATACCCCCTCACACACACATACACCTAAAGTGACATTTCTTTATTTTTAGAAAGTCTTCTCCCTGGAAGTGCTCCTTGCCTTTTGCTCTTTCAGTTCTTCCGTGGTAACTGTGCACACACGCTAGTCCTTTGTGTCTCAGTGATGTCAGTTTAATGCTGCCATCCCCAGGGATTCAGACTGCCCTCCGTGCAGGTGGCCACAGGCTCAGAGAATCACACCACTCATTGAATGTGTCAGCACTGACTTTCTTCCTAAGTCTGTTTGACCCTATGTTCAATAAGTGGTGCTTTTGGGGACTTGATCTTTGCGATTACTGTCATTTATTTTTCCCTTTGCCATACCTATGTCGTAGAATATTGGATCTGGAAGAAGCATTAGAGATCTATTTTAATCACTTCATTTTAAATGAGTTTCATATGGTTATAGTAACTTGCCCAGTGACATATGGTTAGATCTAACTCTAAAGCGGGCCAAGGATATTTCTTATTGCTCTCAGATTTCCCTTGGGAAGCAAGCATCCTTTTTATTCTGTCCAAGTTTCCCCCAACTCAGCTTTCACCCACAACTCATTTCCTGAGTTGGTGATATTCTCTAGAGACCTGGTGCATATGTCTCCCCACCACCCACCCCGTCTTACCCCAGACTCCCCCATTCTCTCATCCTGGTCCTTCTTTCTATGTTGAATTCATGGTAGGAGGACTTATGTCAGCTCTACACTGTTTCTTCTTGCTTCAATTTGCTTATTAGCATTGAATCCATTTCTTGGTTGGGACCTTTCCAAGCTCCTTGTCCGTTTTTTGAAGACAAGTTTAGTTACAATTTATATTTGGTCAAGTTACTTAACTGGGAACAAATTGAGTGCAATGCATTGAAATAGTGAACATGAACCATGGTGGAGGATTCTGCCCCTGGACACTAGGCTGCTCTCTTCCCTCAGCAACTCCCCAACAATAAGTGTCAGGAGAATGGGCATGAAGGTCAAGTGAGGTCTCACTGTTGCACTGTATTTTAGTCTTCCTTCCCAAGGAAGCACGTCATGGTGTCCTTACTCTGGGGCTGAGTACCATGTTGAAAACCACTGTTACAGACTCCTTGCATGAGTTCACTGAACTAACTAACTTTTGCACATATATATATTTTTTAATTGTAATTCTGGATTTGTATGACCTTACTGAGACTTCGTAAGCTTCCTTTTCTCTCTGGATGTTTGCCCTTTTTCCTGAACTAGCAAGTTCTCTTTAAAACTTAGCAAATTCATTCCTAACACTCTAAAACCAATCTGGCACGTCCAGGTCTGCCGTGTACATTAGTATATTTAAAAACTCACAGTAGGCCTACACATGCCTTCCTAGTTGCTTGTCACATTAACTTTTTTAAAATGTCATTTAGACATTTTATCACATTTAATTTAGCCTTCTGCTATTCTTCAAGCCACAATAACTGGAGAAAGGGTGATTTTGTGTAGGGAGTAAGCCCAGTGCCAACTTGTAATTATCAAAATGACATTGATTAAGACCTGAAACATCATCTTTGCATGAGTAATATTCTTGTCATTAGCAATGCTATTTCTATTTTTATCTTTAGCTTTAGCACACATAATGTATTTTTCATATTTATCAAATATTTACACAAAAACCAAGGGTCTGAAACCTGGTTGTAATTTTTATGATCTCTTTACATTTAAAAAGTACTGACACATAAGATTAAAAAATTAAACTTTTGAGGTCCAGATAAAGAGACATATGGCAGCTAATAAAGAGAAAGGGAATAGAATGTGGTCATTATGTCAGAAACCCACCCTGAGTGAAGGCCCTGCATCTGAGCACACAACTTATTTCAAAGATTTCTGAAATCAAAGGCAAAAGTCAAACTCAAAAAGTCACATGATCTCATTTTTTTTTTAAAGGAATCGTTGGTTTATATATAGGAGGTACTAGACAGCATTTGGATAATGTTTCAGTGGGAGTTTTTTGAGAATGGAGAGGCCATGGTTCACAAAGGCCATTTTGTATTCTGGCCTTTGATAACAGGTCTACAGAGTTCATTGGATTGGAACTTACAAAGACATGTCGGTTCTGAGATAGAGTAATAGAGCTGGGCTCTATACTTCTCTAGCGCTCTGACTTGGTGTACTTTAGATACTGCAAGTCAATGTTTCCTATAGTAAACATAGTCTGCAGAACATTATTTCCACAGAATATTCTACTGTGAGCAATGCTCCGAGCTGTCAGGCATTTGAGCTCATTTACATAGTAAAGGCTTCAGTGCTCTGTAGTGAAGAAAATTGTTGGACTGTGTGTAAGCAGTGTTTCTCAAACTGAAGTGGTCATAAAATATTTTTATTTTGCATTTATTTATTTATGATCCCCTCCCTTCTGCCCTCCCACCCCATACCCTCTGATAACTACTAAACTGTTTTCTGTGTCTATGAGTTTTTGTTTCTTTGTTAGTCTGGTTCCTTTGTTGCTTTTAGCTTTATATCCCACATATGAGTGAAGTCATACGGTTCTTGACTTTTTCTGTCTGACTTCCTTGACTCAGAATGATAATCTCAACATCTATCCATATTTTCACAAGTGGCAATATTTCACTATGGATATGTACCACAGCTTTTTTATCCAGTTCTCTATCGAAGGTCACTGGTTGTATCCATGTCTTGGCCACATTATTTCCAATAATGCTGCAGTGAACATCAGAGTACATGTATCTTTGTGGAAGAAAGATTTTAGATTTTAGGGGGTAGATACCCGGAAGAGGGATTGCTGGGTCATATGGTAATTCTATGGTTAATTTTTTGAGGAATCTCCATACTGTTTTCCACAGTGGCTGTACCAACCTACAATGCCACCAGCAGTGTATAAAGGTTAAATCTTTTATTTCTTTAGGAATATCTCATGGATTACTATCATAACATGTATTTGGGGGAATGAACAAGTAAAGCAGTGACAGTTTTGCATGTTACTATCTATGACATAAGTATTTCAAATATCAAGTGATGGATAGGCATTTTCTATTACTGTTGAAAGGAGAGTTGTATATCTTAGAATTTTCTTCTAGATGCTTGGTGTCAGTGTTATTTAGATGACATGTTTGACATTTTGTTATGAAAATTTAAACGTTGATTTAGAGTTTTATCTTTATGAAACTCTCCCCTTTTAGTGTGCTATAATTTGAACTGCTGTCTTGTTTTTTATGTTGCAGTTCAACTTTTTTTCATGGTCTTCAGCTTTCTTTGCAAATGAAATTTCTCCAATAAACTGCACACTCTCTGTAAAGTGGAAAATGTTGAAAAGATTACACAGTGCAATACTTTCTTGTTGTATTTATTTGGCCTTGCTCAGGTTGCAAGAAATAGAGATCCGCTGGGTCGGGGGAGGCTTTGAGTAACTAAAGGGGAAGAAGGGGGAGTTGGACGTGCACTCACTTGTCTCTTCTTTCACTATATGGTTCTGAATATCTGGGGTATCTTTGTTCCTCTCAAGATACTTCATATGTATTTCAGACTTTGCTTCTATCTCTGAAACAGTGAGGAGGTGATTAATTAATTACATTAAGTCATAGAATGTTGCTCTGTGACAGCTTTGTCTTGGGCACTGATCTCTTAGCCAGTCAGCTATGGCCTGGGTAGTAGGACTGGTTTTGCTCAAGGCTAAGGGGCTGATTTCTGAGAAGGCACTGGCAGAGGTCAGGTGACCAACCATCACTAAGGCAGCAAAGCCTAGCCAGTACACTGACTCTCCAGTTCTGGTACCTAGTTTCAAAGTGGATAGTTTCTTTCAAATGTTGCTTCTTAAATGTCATGGTATCAGTGTTCAGGTAATGTAAACTTCAGAAGACATACCATATATAATGTGCTCCCATAACGTGCACTGCCATTTTCGCCCAAACTTTCAGGGAGGAAAATCTTTCATTTTAATTTTTTAGTTCAAAAGTTTGTTTATATTTAGGTACTTGTTTTTGTATTATAAAGGAATTTTAGCATTTATTTAACATATTATGGTACAAGAAATTTTATATAACAAATAATTACAAAACACAAGAACAGATACAAGGTACAAAAACTTTTACTGATAAAATTTTTTTTATATGTAGAAAAAAACATTATCGTATTCCAGGATATTATTTTGCATATGGATACTGTTATTGATTTCTAGAGTTACACTTTTAACTCAAAAGCATAAATTTAAAAATTAAAAACATTTATATAGATACAGAAGTATTACCCATGTATAATGTGCATCCTGATTTTTACCTCACAATTAGGGCAAAAAAGTGCTCATTATGCACAGCAAAATATGGTACTTCAGAATTCCAAGATTTAAGAGATCACACACCAAGTGCTCAGCAAATGATGATTAGTATTATTATATATTAGTGTTCTACAGTGTCACTCCTCATATGTAGTATCTTTTGAAATTTCACTCCTCACTGGGTAGTATGTTAAATTCGTTAACATTTATGATTTCTAATTCCAGTATATTTGCCTTTCCCATTTGAATAGCAAGACAGACAAAGACTCAAGGCTTTCAGGGAACTGGAAATCTTCCAGAAGCTATGAAAACACAGAGCTAGAATCAGCAGCCCAGTTTTTTGTTGTTTTCATTAAATTTATTGAGGTGATGTTGGTTAGTAAAATTATATAGGAATTCTATAATACATCATTTACGTATTGCTTTGTGTGTTTGCCATCTAGAGTCACTTCTCTTTCCATCACCATGTATTTGATGCTCTTTACCCTCTGTACCACCCCACTCCTACCTTACCCTGGTATCAACTCAACTATTAGCTGTCTCTATGAGTTTTTGCATTTTTGTATTATTCATTTGTTTCTTTCAGTTTTATATCCCACACATGAGTGAAATCATATGGCTTTAGACTTTTTCTGTCTGACTTATTTCACTTGGCATGATAATCTCAAGATCCAACCATGCTGTCTCAAATGGCAGTGTTTCATCTTTTGTTATGGTCGAGTAATATTCCATTGTACATATGTACCACGTCGTCTTTATCTAATAATCTATCAAAGGACACTTTAGTTGTTTCCATGTCTTGTGGATAAATGTTTTCAGATTTTGAGGGTAGATACCCAGAAGAGGGATTGCTGGGTCATATGCTAATTCTATTCTTCAGTTTTTGAGAAACCACCATACTGTTTTCCATAGTGGCTGTACCAATTTACATTCCCACCAGTGGTGTATAAAGGTTTCTTTTTCTCGACAACCTCTTCAACACTGTTACTCCTTGTTATGTTCGTAATAGACATTCTAACTGGTGTAAGATGGTATCTCATTGTGGTTTTGATTTGCATTTACCTAATAGCTAGTCAAATTGAGCATATTTTCATATATCTGTTGGCGACTTATATCTTTGTGGGAGAAGTGTATGTTTAGATCTTCTACCCATTTTTAAATTGCATTGTTTGTTTTTGTTGTTGTTGAGATTTATGAGTTTTTTTATATACTTTGGCTATTAGCCCCTTATTGGAGGTGGTGTTTGCAGATATCTTCTCTCATTCAGTTGGTTGCTTCTTTGTTTTGTTGATGGTTCCTTTTGCTGAACAGAAACTTTTTAGTTTGAGTCCTTTTCATGTATTTTTGCTTTTACTTCATTTGCTTTTGAGGTCAAATTCATAAAATCCTCTCTGAACTCAAAGTCCATAAGTCTAGTACTTATGCTTTCTTCTATGCAATTTATTGCTTCAGGTCTTATGTTTAGGTCTTTGGTCCATTTTGAGTTAATTTTGGTATATGATGAGAGTCTAAGTTTCATTCTTTAGCATGCGGCTTTCCAATTTTCCCAGCACCATTTATGGAAAGGGATTTCTTTTCTCTGTTATATGTTTTTGGCTCCTCTGTCAAAAATTATCTGCTCATGTATATATGGGTTTACTTCTGAGTTCTCAATTATATTTCATTGGTCTATGTGTCTGTTTTCTGCCAATTACCATGCTGTTTTGATTATTGTCACTTTGTGGTATAAATTGAAGTCAGGAAATGTGAATCCTCCAGCCTTATTATTTTTTCTTAGGATTGCTTTGGCTGTTTGGGGTCTTTTGTGATTACATACAAATATGATGATTTTTTGTTCCATAAAAATGCTGTTGGGATTTTTATGGGGATTGCATTAAATCTGTATAGTGCCTTGGGTAATATGACCATTTTAACTGTATTGAATCTTCCAATCCATGAACACAGAATATCTTTCCACTTTTTTTTTGTTTTTTTGTTTTTGTTTTTTTTTTTTTGCTTTTTGATATGTGGGTAGCTCCCTGGCTGGGAATTGAACCCAGGCTGCAGCGCTGACAGTGCCAGCGCCGAAGCCCCAAGCCACTACACCACCAGGGAACTCCTCTTTCCACTTCTTTGTGTCTTTAATTTCTTTTAACAGTGTCTTATAATTTTCAGCATATGGGTTTTTCACATTCTTTGTTAAGTTTTGCATAGGTATTTTATTCTTTTTGTTGCAATTGCAAAAGGAATTGTTTGTTTTTCTTTTTTTGTTTCTTTAAATGTCATTGTTAGTATATAGGAACACAATAGATTTCTGTACATTGATTTTGTATCCTGTAGCTTTACTGTATTTTTTTTATTGTTTCTAATAGTTTTTTGGTGGTGTCTTTAGGATTTTCTATATAAAGATTGAGGTCATCTGCAAAAAGTGACAGTTTGACTTGTTCATTCCCAATTTGGATGCCTTCTATTTCTTTCTCTTGTCTAATTGTTCTGGCCAGCTTTTTAACTTTAAATTCAGCCCTCTTTCCACCTTGACATGCTGAGTTACTTAACAAGGGGGAATGAATACCAGAGAATGCCATGCATCTATCAGAAGTTTTTGTTTTTTAATTCCTTAAAGGATATTAGAGGAACAAAGAGATACATAAAATTTAAATCCTGCTAGAATAGTCCTTCCATTTTTGGGTTTGCACACAATGGATTGATTTACATTGTTCACACTTTGGAATGTTGTGTTATAGTAACATAACTGTGGTGTCGATAACCCCAAGGTGAAAGCTAAAACCCATTGTCTACTTTTATCTTCTTTGTTAGTTTACAAAGCCAACAACTAAAAGTAGCTCCTGCTCTCCGTATGTTGTTTATAAAATTAGTTGTTTATACACCCTAACAAAAGTATCTTTTGGGTCACCATCATCGAAAGATTGGGTAGGGTTACGCAGCTACATCAAATATTGGTAAGCGCTAAACTGCAGTAAAATTAGTTCGTTCAACAGTATTTATTAAGCACCTACTCTGTCATGGTATGCAAACCCCAGCCCTCATGGAGATTACAGTGTGCTCTTTCTTCATAATCAATTTTCTTTGATAAACTGCTTGGAGTTCTTTCCTCTCTCCTACCATTCCCTACACACACACACACACACACACACACACACACACACGCCTGTCAAACAATATTTTTCTCTCTCAACTCATAAAGAAGCAATCAAATGACTTTTTCCACCTCTCCGTATTCTCTGTGCTGTGTAACAAATTACCACAAATTTAGAAGCTTAAAATAACACATATTATCTCAAAGTCCCATGGGTTGGAGGCTGGGCACCGTTGGGCTGATTTCTCTCTTTAGGTTTTTTTAGGCTGAGATCAGGATCTTGGCTAGCTGCATGGGCAACCTGGGACCCTCTACCGAGCTCATTTGCACCGTTGACAAATTTCACTTCCTTACAGCTATGGGGTTGATGCCCTCAGTTCTTAGAGGCCACTTCTCTCCATCAACAATTCACAACATAGTTTCTGCTTCTTCAAGGCTAGCAGGAGAATAATTCTGTCTCCTTTGGCTAATATATATAATCAAGAGACTGACAGCCCATGCATCACCTTTCCCATGTTCTCTTAGCTAGAAGCAGGTCACAAGTTCTCCCCACACTCAAAGGGAAGGCACTGTACAAAGGTGCGACTCACTGGGGGTACCCTAGGATGTGCCTGTCACACCTGCCACCAAATAATAATAATTATTATAGCTAAACTTCTTGAGATATTTTCCTGAGCCAGCACTATTCAAAGCATTTTACATGTGTTTATTGATTTAATCCTCACAAAAACACTATGTAGTAAGTGGTTTGTTATTCTTGGTTTACAGACTGAAGCAATAGGAGGTGAATCCTTCTCAGCTAAGAATATCCATTAAAAATAAATAAAATTCACAAACAATAACAAATCTTGGTGCCACATATTCCTTCAGCTGCCACACTCTCATTCTGTTACCTTCAGAATAAGCCTTCATCACCTCTGTTTTCAAAGTCTTGGTGGCTTCTCTTTTGTCACTAACCCCAGGGCTCACTCCTCCCATCTTTCACATACATCTCTGCCTAGAAATTAATACCTCAGAGAATCCTTCCTGCTCACTCATACACCTAGAACATTCTCACGTTGTACTTGTTGCTTTTCCTTCAGGGGCCATAACACAGTTTGTCAATGCAACTTTAGAGGACAGGGACCATATCTTTTTTGGGTTTTTTTGTCATATTCCCAGCAACTAGCACATAAAGGTTTTGAATGGAAGAATGAATGCCTGCTTTGCATATTCATTAAAGGAAGCCCCACGGTATAATGGAAAAGGTGTCATTCAGGGAGCGGGGGCAAATCCTCCTCCCCCGCTTACCTACCTGCATAGTCGTAAATACTAAATGAATTATAGTTATTATTGCAGTTATACATTATAGCTGTTAATGAAAACTTAAGTCCATTGGAGCCATTGTGTAATGGGATGAGGAGAAAAGAAAAGTAGACCTAGATATTAATAGACTACAAAGGGGAAATTAGAAGCATACTAGGTATGCATGCCTGCGGGTTCTTAGAGCAACTTTTCCTTCTCTGGCCACTTACCATACTGTTACAATGGACATTACCCTTTTCTCTCGCATTCCAGGTACTAAGCTCTTGTGACAGCAGAGCTGTATGTCCATGTCACAGTTCCTGACACATAGTAGATGCTTATGAAATGTTTATTGAAGAAATGAGTAAGAGGTAGTCATTTAAACATAGCTGTTCAGTGTCCTACAGGTAGAAACAGCAATTCCTTGCTTCCCTCTACATTATAACATAACCTTATTTTATCTATGCAAGAACATCAGTTTGATTTTTACTTATAAATAAAGCATTGGTATTCTGTTTCATGGTTGGGTACATTGGAAGTTTGCTTTTTGAATTTTCCTCCCACTTAGGGACCATTGATGAAAATGCAATTATAAGAGAGATTGTCTTTTAAGACATACATACAATTGTCATATTTCCTAAAACTTGTTTAAATTTTATTTGTTATACTTGGGTAAAAAAACAAGTCATTTCTCATCAAGGCCTATCAAATTGTCCCAATATGTGGCCAGGCATTATCCACAAAGTTTAATGAAAAAGGTAAATCATAAATATCAAAACATCTCTAATTTGGAGAAGTTGATTAAAACTTGATCTAGCAATGACTGAACTTTTGTCGTTAGATGTCTTTATTTCATCATCCCTAACCTGTTTCACCATAGACTACCTCTGTTTTGAGCAGGGCTGCTAAAGCATTAGAGACATTATAGTACTTTGAATAGAGATTCTTCCTTTTTAAATTTGAAAACAGGATGATTCTTAAGAAAGGTGGCAGAATGTCAAAGTGTAGAACAGTGTCATTAGAGAATGTTTTTTTTTTAATATTGTATAGACATTAAGGAAAATCCTATCTGAGTATATAGTAATTGAAACCTTTTAAGAATCAATATCAATATTCTCTTTCTTTTTTAATATGCTTGTAATATTATATACATCCCTCAAATGTGGTTTTCCCAATTGTAGATGCTGAAATTCATAGCAGCGATTATGAGAAAACCTTTTTCTCTTATTACTACAGCATCCCTTTTTTTTTTTTCCTTTATTAATTGGGGCCAGAGAAATTCCTTGCACAGATCTTGCTGTAAGGGATGGCCTCCCAACCTATAATTGAAGGTTTCCTCTGCAGACTTGTAGTCTTGGGCAGGTCTTCTGTTGGGAGGAAGAATGTTTCTTCTCCCAGGAGGTGTAAGAGACTATTCCAAAAGAGACTATTATCTTAGCCAAGTGGTTGGGTTGCTTACAAATTACGTCTCTAGAGGAGGAATAAAATTTTATATATGTATGTACGTGTGTACATATCTAGATGTATGTGCATATATTTGCATGTGTACATCCACAGACAAGTATGTATATATACAGATATAGATATGGATATATAGCTATACAATACACATAGATATGTTTCTATGTATTTTTTAATGAGAAGGTGATAAATCAGTTTCCACAAGACTAGTTGTTATTATGTCAGCTTAGAATCTGATTTTCAAAGCCTTTTGCAACTTGAATACTCAAGGCTCTCGTTAATAATTGTTACTAGATACTTCTGTCCACTCCCCTTCCTGTAGAACTTTATTCTCATGAATACCTGGCATCATCCCGAATGTGGTGGAGCTTCCATTTCTCAAATCCTTTCATGCTGACCCTTCATTCTGTGTTGATTTCTGCCCTAGTGTGAGTCCCAGAGCAGCAAACAGTAGGAGGAAAAGGAATGAGTTTGGCTCAGAAGAGAGGATTTTATTACAAAAGCAGTTTTAAAGCCCTATAATACCAGTGATGACTCTAAAAGCCTTCCAGTCTTTCATCTAAATATTGACTTTTGACTTCTCTCTGAGAATCTTCTTTTGTTCACATTAGCTTAATTCCATGCATATTTTTTTTAATTAGGTGGAGGCAGAATGGAAATGGTGTTACTATTTATTTTCTATAACCTCCATATAGTCCCAAATAGTCTGGATTATAACTCTATAACAACAATCTGTAATTTTTAAGAAAAGTTGTTATATGTACTTATATTTTGATGTAATTTTTAAAAAGGTAAGTCGAGTAATTATTTCAAGAAGTGGGCTTTGAAACCAAGGTTATTTAGGTTTGTAGATAAAAGTTTATTACATCATCCTTTGTAAGTTTTCACTATTTTATTTATTTATTTTTAATATTTGGTTTTTGAAATATACTGAAAATTATCCCACATCCAGATCTTAGAGATGTGATTTCATTTGTTCAACAAGGATTTAGTTTGTAGCACATGCAAATCATTGTGCTAGGTTTATCTCATTTGACTGCTTCTGACAATGATACTTTAAACTCTTAATGCATCATTTCCTAAACTGTATTCTGTAGTTACTGTTACAGTTCCATGAGATACTGATCATTGTTCTCTGAGAGGGTTACAAAATTTAAAAGTTTGGGAAATGCTGCATGATAAATGTGTTTGTAGGGGTTTAAAATAAATTCTAGCATATTGCAGAATACTTACAGTAAAGTATACTGTTTCACCATATTTAGTAAATATTGGCTATATTGGATGGTAGACTCAATTTCTTTTTAGATAGCTTACCCATTAATATTAAAATTACCTATTAAAATTCCTATTTGGCAGAGCACAGTTTGAAAAATGCTGTCTTAATGCAGTTTTGGAAATAGCATTTTGAAAGTATTGGCCAAATTGTTTTTAGTATATTATTGGTCCTATCTCCTTTCCTGATAATATCTCTCTCAGCAGCCCTCTTTTATTTTTATGCCTAACTTTAAGTTTACAAAATTACATTTTCTGTTATGGATAAACCTGGAGCCATACCTTCAGATCAGGATATAAGAGGGTCAGTGATAACAGCTGCTCATTACTCTGTTGCTATTACATTAGACTCCTGGTTAGTCTCTCACTGCCTAGGTTGGCTTTGCTCTAAAGACCCTATTGATTGTTTTTATTGGATACAACAGCTAACATGGTGTATTGTACACAGTGTTGACCTAAATAATCCTACACAGCTTTATAGATGTTAGCACATACACAGTGCAGATCATCTCGAAACACTTCTCTTCCCTTGCATCTGTGATGCTGTTTGCTCTGATTTTCTTCCTGCCTCCGACTGCCTTTGCTCGGACTTCTGAACAGGATTTACTTTTCCTGCCCATGTCTACTGTTTTGGTGTTCCTTGGGGGCTCTGCTTTAAGCCATTCTCTCTTTTGGTAAATTCTTTCTGTTTGTTCTCATCCATATCCATGTTTTCACTAATAATTTTCACTAATACTTTCTTCACTAATAATTCCTAATTTTCTATGTTTAATTCCTCCCTCACTGTTGAGCTTCTTGTCCTAGCCTTAGTTATTAGACCAAAATTAAACCGTCTTGACTTGGATGCCTTCAAGATATCCTCATATTAGCATATTCACAGGAAAATTAAAAAAAAAAAACAGCATCATATCTTTGTCCAAGATACACTTCCTCCTGTGTCTTTTCCTGTCCTGATGCCTGCTACCTTCCTCTACCCAATTCTCCAAGCCTTGTTTCTGGGAGTCATCTTTCATGCCTTTATTTCATTCACCACCCACATACATACTCAGCCCCATCAATTCTGGTCCCTAGACATCTCTTGAATGGTATGCATCTTTACTCCCACTGCCTAAACGATCTTCTGATCATTGGCCTTTTCTGGATGCTTCTTGACGGGAATTTGACTCTTTTCTTACTTGTGTCCAGGGCATCTTCTGCATCGTATGCAGAATGATATATCTAACACATCTACTTGGAATTACAAACAGTATCTCAGCCTTAATTGGTTCTAAACCTAAACCTCCTTCTCCCATAGTCTTCTCCATTTTAATAGCGATTCCATAATTTTAATTGCCAAGGCCAAAAGTCTTTGGTGTCATCCTTGCCTGTTCTCTTTCTCTCATCCAATCCATCATCAAGTTCTGGTGGTTCATCTTTCAGAATATAGTCAGAACCCAACCATTTCTCACCCTCCTCTGCTGTCACCTTAGTCCAAGCTACTGTCATCTTTTTCCTGGATTTTCACAATAGCTACATACTTGTGTCCCTAGTTTATTTAGTCTTTACCTTCTAAAACTATGCTGTTCTATACAGTAGCTACTAATAGAAATATGACTGATCTGAACTGAGATGTGTTATAAAAATACATCCTGCATATTGAGGAATTAGCATACAACAAGAATGAAAAATACCTCATTAACAGTAATTCATATGTTGAAACAACATGTTGGATAAGTTGGATTACAGATAAAATGAATTTCACATGTTTCTTTTTACTATTTCAATGTGATTGCTAGAAAAATTAAAATCACATATGTGGCTCACATTTATTAATATATTGCTACCGGACAGCAATACTCTAAAATCTCATTTCAACACAGCAGTCAGAGTGATCTTTTTGAAATGTCAGGTCTTTTCAGTCTTCAGGCCCAGGTCCCCCAAAGTCCCCAGCTAACTCTGGGAAAAGCCACTCTTCCCAGGGGGCTCCTGAGGCCAACACGATCCTGTCCCCTCAGCTGCTGTTCCTCCTCCCACTCTCCATGCCAGCGGTGCTCAACCTGTGGGTCGTGACCCCTTTGGGGGTCGAATGACCCTTTCACAGGGGTCACCTAAGACCATAGGAAAACACATATCAGATATTCACATGACGATTCATAACAGCAACATTACAGTTATGAAGTAGCAATGAAAATAATTTTATGGGGGTCACCACCACATGAGGGGCTGTATTAAAGGGTCGTGGTGTTAGGAAGGTTGAGGACCACTGCCCTAAGGTCTCTCCAGTTTGGGAGGCTTCCTTGCAGGCCCAACCTGAGGACGTCTGCATTTCCATCCCTTCCTTCACTTAGTACACCCTTCTGCAGTGGCTGCACGCCGCACATCCTCACTTCTTTCAGACTCTGCTCTCACGTTCCTTCTCAGTGGTAAGCACCAGAGAGGCCCATCCTGAACACCCCGCCTAAACCCCCATCTGCGTACCCACACACACTCAGTGTGAACCTTTCCATCATGTTGTGGCTTCACGTTGAATGGCTCCCAGTGTCTGTAGATGCAGTCTAAATTGCTTAGTATATCTAGGAGTCCCATTATTATTTAGCCACTTTCTGACCCTCAAGCCCCTTTCTATTTCTCACCCGTCCCTAAGCAGCCCACGTGCCATGCATTCTGAACCACTTGCAAGAAACCCAAGATGAGAAAGAAGTGATAAACAATATGGTAGAGGGTTAAAGGATTTTATTAAAAGTAAATATGTTTTTCGTACAGAATTAACATTTATCGAACTTCAAACATTGGGTGTGAAAACATTTTAACTCTTTGAATTCCACTGACAGCCATCTCATAGAATGTGTATTAACATAATGCCAAAGGCAAGTTATATACTCACCAATATAGAGTGTCAAGTTTTGTTAAAGGGTCTCCATAATGAGTGTTTCCCTTTACTAATATTTCTTTTCCTCTGTAGTAATGAGTACCATTGGAGTTTTCTCCTTCTAATTTAAAAGGAGGCATAACTCATCAATAGTGTAGTTAGACACTTCATTATGAGTGAGGGGAGTTCTTAGAATGAACATTTCTATTGTGGATAATCAAAAAACCAAGAATTTATACTCAGTGATAAATAAATAAATAAAACTTTCAGAAATGTTTATCGTTCCAGCTCATTAAAATATTATGTCTTTTGGACAGTGTTTCCTAAAGGCCATAAAATTAATAGTGTATTTTAAAAGTTTTATTGGTACACATTTCCTAAGTCAAATTTAGCCCTAGTGTTTAATTGTGCTGTCTCGTACAGGCTGGAAATCTAGCAGTTAATATTATTTTTCTGTTTTAAAAGGCAAACATTTCCCTCCAGGACTAGCTTCCATACTCCTGAATGTGTTTAGTTCACAGTGCCTTGCATTTTCATGTGCTGAAATCCTGAGAGTCTGTCAGAGCTGAGCTGGAACTGGTATTTCTTTGTGTCTTAAAATTATGCTGAAATTTCAATTAATAACTAATCATGCCCCAGGCCTGGCAGGAATACACAAAACTAAAATCCCGCTTATCAGCTACCAAAGTTAAATTTTAAATCTTTCAGTACAAAGCAGACAGTGCAATAAACATTTATTGAGTGCCTGCCCTATGGTAGGCACTCCGTGGACTGCGAGGATTATAAGGCACCGTGCACATCCTCAAAATGTAGGAAATTCTAACGTTTTTCCATCATGGCTTATATAAATGTACCTCATAGCAGACAAATTCCTTTTCTTTTTCAGGGAACTTGCTTTACACCTACTTGTCTATGTAGAATCTACACAATAAGAATGCTGCTTCTTTTTATGCTTCCTACATGGAATTACTCTTACAAAAGGCTCCCCAAACCACAAGGACAAATATTCAGTCAGTGTTCACAGAAAATTTCAGACTTCTGGAGGCATAATCTTCTCCTCATCCTTAGTATCTGTGCTAGACATCCTTGGTGACAGTCCTTGAAGACTCCGCTGAAGTTCAGCTGCCTTTGTGTTTTGTTTTGTTTTGTTTGTTTTGTTTTGTGTGTGGGTAGTTCCCTGGCTGGGAATCAAACCCAGGCTGCAGTGTTTACAGCGCTGAAGCCTTAGCCACTACACCAGGGAGCCCCATCAGCTGCCTTTGTCATTCACGCCACTCTGAGTCAGCCTGCACGTGGTTAGTGTCTCCTGAAATGCCTTTACCTGCTTAGCCCCAAAGCCCTTCACTCACCCTGTGCAGAGTATCTGTCAGATTAGCCTTCTCTTATCATCTTTTATGGGGACTATTTTATTACCCTTCCTGCAGTGTCTTTGTATCTGCCTTTTCCTCTCCATTCCACTTTTTCATAGCTAATTAAGTCACCTTTTTAAACACACATCTTTTTAGACTTTTCCCAGGCTTCAACAATTTTTAATAGTTTCCCATTACCTAGAGCAGTGTTTCCCACCGTTTGCCTGTCACTGAAAAAGGCAACAGATAGGCGGAGTGGATTGGACCTGGAGGTCACGCACCTGGGGCCTCGTGCTGATCCAAGCCTCGGGGATGCTTTAGCATTCATTTTCACGGGGCCGCCCCACTAGAGGGTAAAGCCTAATCTCTGCAGATTCAGTGACGTCTACTCCTTCCCTCCCAAAGTGGAGCCTGGAACAGGAACTTGAGTACAGATGACTTGGAAGCAGAAGCCAGGTAAAGTGTAAGACAAGGAAAGGAGAAGTCCTCTGCAAAACTGGGGCTCAGTTCTGCTGAGGACCCTCTGAGGAAATTGTCCCCATGGGAGAACAACAGGAGAATGAGGCCTTTTATCACAGGTCCTTGTCTGCCATGAATTGTGATTATCCCCAGGGCCACTCTGCCTTTCCGGGCTTCATCCACGTGCTGTCTCAAAGGCCTTCGTGTTCAGAGAGAGTCCTTGCGTTCTCTTGGCCTGGGTGAGACCGGTGTGCTGAATTGTCTAACTCAGGTTCTCTGTGCTCTCACAGGCCAGATGGTATAGCAGAGAGCATCACAAATGCCCAGTGTAGTCTGCCTGTGTACCACTCAGATTTTCTCGTGCTTCCTGTTAAGTCCACTCAGTTCCTGACTTTAAGGAGTGGCCAGTCATGATATGATAGAAAGGAAAACACACACACACACACACACACACACACACACACACACACACACGATTTATGACCAGAAGGTTAGTGGACCAGCTACAGGCTCCACTGCTGCTGAGCCAGTCTGGAGTCCATGACTGAGGTTCATCATCTCCCTTCTCTGATACTCATTTCTGATTTTCCTTATCCTCGGCTAGCTAGCACTTCCACTAATTTGCCTAGTGAAATGGCCCAGGTTGTCATCTCTGAGGAGTCTGAGTCCTTGGCTGCCTTGCTCTTTCTGGCTGTCATTGCTATGACTTGTGCTCACTCTTACCACCAGGCACAGACACAGCAAGAGGGGTTCCATGAATCCCCAGCATTCCCGGCATCCTTCTCTGCCCTCCGTCCCCCTACCATAGTAGCAGTCCTCTTGCGTCATGATGGTGGGGCTGTTTATACCTCCTCTCTTTGCCTGCTGGTCCACCAACTTGAGAGGCACAAAGTAACCAGGCAGAGTTTTAACTACAGTGGAAACTGTACCTTGACAACTAGTGTCATGGTTCTCAACTGGAGATAATTTTGCCTCTAAGGAACATTTGGTGGTGTTTGGAGACACGTCCCGTTGTCACATCTGACAGAAGTTACTGTTAGCAAGTGCAGCGAGGTCAGGGAGGCTGCTAAAGAACCTGCAGTGCAGAAGACACGCTCCGCAATAAAAAGGATCTGGGTCTCAATCACGGCGGTGCCAAGGTTGAGAAACCCTGCCCTCATAGGGATGGCCCCCTTCTTGGAATGTGGACTTCTGATCTCACGTAGTCTAGAGCTGTAGGGACAGGAAGTACACAGTCTCCAAGTGGTTCCCTGGGAGTGACGGTACAAAGGGTCATCCACTCCACCGCTGGTTCTCGGACCTCTGTATTCTACCTGTGGGGGACACAGTATCAAGTAGCATCCGCTGGTTCAGTGCATATACTGCATTGCAGAGAATGGTGTCCTAGCGTTGTCCAATCAAAAGATGGGAAGACGGGGACATTTATCCACTCACCATGAGGTGGGACGCTGGCCTGGCGTCAGAGCTGTGAATTAGAGCTGTGCTGAACTCAGTTGGCTGAAAGAAATGTAAGAAGATCAGAAGCATCTGCTGTATATAGAATATATTCAGAATATAAGGGCAGAGCTTTTTCGTGATCGCCACTACATTGCCCACACCCATGCACGTGGCAGGCGTGTAGGTTAGTATGAGTGGCTTAATAAGTATCTGTTGAATAAAGATAAAAGAACTGAGTGAGTAAATACTGAATTAATGAAATTGTGCCTGAAATTTTCCAAATGTATTAAGTATTTTAGTGTTTCTTGGATGAGGAAACTTAGAAAAATATTAGGTAATTTTTTTTTTTTTTGATGAAGAAACTCAGGATCTCAAATCTGTGGCTTTCCTGTAGATGCCATGATGGTGTATCTCACATTTGTTCACAATGTCTCTCTCTTCTGGATTTGAATGACCATTATCCAGTTTAGAGTAATTATTATAATATTTCTTCTAGATTCAATGTTCTCCTCTGCTCCTCAATGGTGGTTTAACTGGCACATTCGTGAAGGCATTATTTGAGTTACATTTTAAAACAGGGATAGTATTACAGTGGGTAACGATGGAGTGTAGAGAAGACCACAAAATCACAAAAACCTGGGGATAAGAAATCTCTGAGTGCATTTTCAGGTAACAGTGAATGACAAATTCAAGCTTAAGGATACGTGAAATGTTTGTATAGGAGCAAGAGAAAAATCTTGGAATATAGAATTGGAGCTATAGTTTGCCGGGCGTCTGAATGGCAGGCTCAAACATCCTCACACCTCCACAACCGGTCCAGTTACAACTATCCGTGATGTCCTGCCTCTGTAATAAAGCTCATGCCCTACAAGCTTCATCACTAAAACCATTCTCTTCAGATCCTGTCAGTCTCTCAGGACCCTGCAGCAATTCCACCTGTCATTAGGTTCATACCCAGGTAGATATCTTCCTCTAGTTTTTACTTTTTATACTTTTTAATTTCCACTCACCTAACACTTATCATTGTCTAACTATGTATGTATTTTATCTTCACTCTTCACCTACATAAGGAGACAGTCAAGGGTGATACTAATTCTCTCTCTCCTCAATGTCAGTAAGCAGAACACATGTACATAGAAGATGCAATAAATAACAAGAAAGTTAAAAAGCATCCAATTTGGTGATCCTTATCTGAATCTCTTCTGTAAGTGAATTTTCTTAAATTACTATGTTGAGGGGAAAGGTTAGCAGCATCTAGTTGCATGTATTTTAAACTTTGCTATGTACCTGATTTTTTGTGCATCTGAAGAGGTGGGAAAGTAGAATGAGAGGTCCAGAGTGGGTACCTTTGTTTTCATATGTTTCAGAACATTTTGTTGTCTAAATCTCAGGCAGCAAAAGAATCCAATGATCAGACTGGATTTCTTTAGCTTTCAAAATTTTAGGAAGTTTTATTTTAAAAACCTAATCTGAAGGTGTAAACAAGTGTTGATTTTTAAGTTGGCACAATGTAAGGCATGTTAGAATAATAAACATATACAACTTTTTCTTATTAAACCACACACATCTGTTTTACTCACCACCAATAATTGACGTGCCTAATGAAGATTTTCTTTAAATTGATGTATTGTGTCATTGTAATAGGCACTGTAAATAGCACAAGTTTTCATATCAGGAGATTCATCTTTTGTAGGTTCCTTTCCTCTCTTCCTACTACCTGCACCACACACACACACACACACACACACACACGCTCGCTCCTCAGTTTTCACTCTTTCCTACATACTTTTGCTTTGAATTATTCTTGATGGAATCTTGTTTCTGTCGCCTTATTTCCTAGATGGGAAGTGATGGAATTTTACGCCTCAGTACTTCAGCCCTAAATAATGAATTCTTTGCATATGCAGCACAGGGATGGAAACAGCGACTGGCAGAAGGTAAATTTCTATTTTCCAGTATTTCTTGACATATTTGAGTACACCTACTGTACAGAGCTTTGCATCTTCCTCTGATTTCCACGTCTTTTTCTTTCCCTGAAGTGTACTTTAATTCAGTAAAAACTCACATCCTACTCCAAGTGACTTCATTAATTCTTTTGTCATACTTGGCATTTTTAATATCTGATATTATTGAAGAAAGCAAGACATTCTCTGGAACATAATAAAAATATTATGTATACAAGATTTTCTTTGGTAATTTTAATTACTTGTGTGATGCATTATATATTCTATTAACATCCTGGAGCCTATAGAATCTTCTTTTAATACTTCCCTTGAAGCCACCATTTCACCTTATCCTTCCTTTAGTCACCAGGCTTCTTGGAAAACTAAAACAATACCCAATTCTACCACATTTTTACTTCCTTAACCATTCAAATTGTTATAGTTGGGTGTGGCCCCACTAGGTGTAATTGAAATAATATCTCCTAGAGAATACCAATGGCTTTCTAATGGCCAAGTTCAATTTCCTCTTTTTCAGCCCTTAGTTTTATGTTCCTCCAGTATATCATTTGTTTTTGATTTTTTTAATCCCTGCCAATTTGAACCATCTAGATATTCATAATATGTTTTCTTTCCTGAAGCTACGTTACTGACAGCCATTTCTCAGCTCCCTTCAAGATCTCCTGTTCTTTCATCTGAGGGTTAATGTGGATATCTCTACCATTCTCTCCCCTGCTGTTTTCTTTTGTAACTCTATGTATTCTGTAAACAGCCTCATTCACTTTGCTATCAGTGATAGCCCGTATGCTGAAAACTTCCAAATCTGGCTCCAACTCCTCTTTCCCATTTCTCCGTGTTCTATTCCAAGTGCCTCCTGGATCTCCCTAGCTGATACCAGTCAGCTTAACACCAAAATGCCAATATTAAACTCACTATCTTCCCTTTCATATCTGCTATTCCTTCTCCCTTCTCTCTATTAATCTCAACACTGTCCTGGCAGCTCCTCCCTTTGAAACCTTGATGAGATCTTTGATCCTCTTCCTTCTCCCCAGGTCTGTCTAGTCACAAAGTATTAATTGTGCTGTGACTCTTCGTCCTCTTCAGCATTTCACGGCTACTGGTCCTAATGTAATCTCCTTTTCTCATCTATGCTATTCGGTAGGTTCCTAGCGAGAGTCCTCCAGTGTCTTCACCCTGCTTCTGTGCTGTTTATTTGGCTTTATTCTTCGCTCATTGAACACCACCAGGACCTCTGTCTCTTGCAGGGAAAATTCAGAACTCTCTTTAGAATGCACATTGGGTAATTGGCCTCAGCCTACCTTTCTATTTCATTTTATCCTATGTTCTACTCACAGTTGGCCACTGCAAAGAACATAAATATGCATATTCATATCTCTGTGCCTTCTGAGTTAATTAACTTTATAAAAGCTTGATCATCCTTCAGAAGCTAACTCAAGAATCAGTTCCTATATGTGGCCTTTCCTAATCAATTTAGACAGAATTAAGTGCTTTCCCTTCAGTGCTTTCCCTTTACAACATTTATCATACACAGAGCTTTTGACGTTATATTATAGTCAACTGTGTGTCATTTCTCCCAATGGAATGATTTCATTAAGGATAGTGAATATACACTCTGAACACACAGTACATTTGCTAAATTAATTCATATATGCCTAAATGACTCTTTAAGTGATCTTCATAAAAAGAGAAGCTGTAGAAATATTATCTGTACTCCACCTTTTAGTTTTCAACATCCTTTAAAGTTTATTCAAATTAATGACATGTTTTCTTTGTTAATTGGCAAAATATATCACCACTTTTATTCACTATATAAGTATTTTCTTTCTAGGAGAGTTTACTCCAGAAATGCAATTACGGATAAGGCAAGAAATTGAGAAGGAAAAGAAAACAGAACCTTGGAAAGAAAAATTCTTTGAAAGGTTTTATGGAGAAAAGTAAGTGCTAGAGCATTTTTTTCCCCTCATTTCTCTTAGAAGGAAATGAAAATGTAATTCTCTGCTTCACATAGCACATGCATATGCTGTAAAACTTAATAAACCTGTGATAAAAGGCAATAGTCCCTCAGTGTAAGAAATTGCGGATAAAAACATAATGGCATATCAGCACTCAAATTTTAAAAATTGCATTTTCAAGGGTTTATAACTTGTCCATGAAAATTCATTTTGGATTGAAAGTAGCTCATGAAATCCTATAGAAGTCAATTTTGGCTTTCTTAACTGGATTTTAGTAAAATTTTTCTGTCTTATATCTGAGTATTATTTTTAGCAAATCCTTTAGACATAGTATTTTTAGACACGTATTTAATTCTCACATTTTTCCAAAAATGTTGATTCTGAATATATATTTGTTTATATATATTCACAAGCTCTCCTTGTTTTATTGTTTTTTTTATTGTTAAATTTATTGGGTTGACATTGGTTAGTAAATATCACATAAGTTCCAGATGTACAAGTCTACATTGCATCATCTGTGTCTTGTGTTATGTGTTCATCATCCAGAGTCAGTTCTCTTTCCATCACAATATATTTGAGATAAGCCAGACAGAAAAAAACCAACCATATGATTTCACTCATATGTAGAACAGAAAGCTAAAAGCAACAAAGAAAAACTTATGAACACAATCAATGGTTTAGTGGTTAGTGGTTATCTTAGGGTCTGGGGGCGGGGTGGGTGGGAGAGAAGGGACAGGGTGTACTTGTTTTGAGGAGAACTTGAGGTGTTATCCTTTATCCATTTTCCTTTTTGGGTATAACTAGTTTTTAACTTATTTTTTTTCCTGTGTGTGTTTCTTTTAAAAATAGTAGTGCCCACACATAAGTGTGGTAGTGAGTAAACTAAACTCAGAGTTGTTTTCCTTTGCTTCACAGTTAACAGGGACATATTCTACTTGGGCAGAACTAGAATCTCAGGGGCAATCAGATCCCTACAAAAGGAAGAGGCATTAAGAAGCTGACAATTGATAGTAACTTCAGATCCCCCGTAGTACAGAAATTTGAGCTTTATCTCCATGCACATAATTAAGCTTGAACATTGTCATTTTGTGTAAAGAACACTGAGGTGGTACAATTAACAAAACCTGCACCATTTGTTCTAATTTCACAAAGTTTCTCCTGTAAATGGGGGAAACATCAGAAGGAATCTCACCTGAGTGTTCTCCATGGAACGGGACCATGTGACTAAGGGCCTGCTTTCGCACAGTAGGCTAGCCTTTGGTGAATTGTCCTAAAGCAGTACTCTTGAGTAGGAGGGCTTGTTTCTCACTGGTGGCCTAGGGTCTTGGAGGCATAAACATCCTTAATCAAAAGGACATAACTGATGTTTTTTTCCTCAGAAATAAAAAATGTGGCAGGTTAGTCCTACGTATGCCTTTTTATATAGTTACCAACAGTATTACTCATATCCAGCTTTATCAAAATCCTCATTAGAACTTTGAAAAATTGGGAGATCCCTGATGGTGCAGGGGCTTAAGGCTTCGGCGCTGGTGCTCTCAGCACTGCGGCCTGGGTTCGATTCCCAGCCAGGGAGCTACCCACATACCAAAAAGAAAAAAAAAAAAAAAGATCTTTGAAAAATAGATACAGATTTTCAGGACCTACCCCAGATAATATACATTGAGAATCTCCAGGAGTCGATCCAGGAATTTGCATGTTAGATGCTTCCCAGGCCATGCCGAGGCCCAGCAGGATTAAGAACCCTGGAGGGTGACTTTGAAGACCACTCAAGAGGCCTCCCTGCCTTTGTCTAACAAGGGGGATGTTGGGAGCACTCTTTTCTGTTTGTTAATGGCAGAAGCATACAGAGGTAGTTACCTCCAAAGCACGGGTCCTTAATTATTATTGAGTATTAGGCCCATTTCTTTCTTAATTCAACAATATTTATCCACCATCTTCTTGTGCCAGACACTATTCCAGAGGCCAGATGTATAGTCATCTATAGGATTCTACCCTCTGAGAGCCTACGTTCTAGAGACTGTGCATTACAGATAGCTTTCCTTCATTCAACAAAGAATCATCAAGCATGTGCTAGATCTGATGTGTTTCTAAGAGCTTTGCAAATATTATTTCACTTAATTCTCCTACCAATCCTATAAGGTAGACACCATTATTATTCTTACATTAAAAAATGATTTACAAAAGTGAGGGACAGTGAAACTTAAGTAATTTTCCCAGGTTTACACAGTGTGGTTAAGTAATTTCCCCAGTGTCTTAACCTTACAAATTCTTCTCAGAGAAATCTACACATATACTATTTTTTACATGCTGTTTTGGGGGCTTCACAGACTCCCATGGGTATCAGGTTAGAGGCCCCTCCTCTGGAAGATGACAGTTACAATACTGTGAGTAAATATGACTCGCCATCACTACCACTAAGCTCTGAATACAGACAGTTCTTTCACTTGACTCCTTTCTTGCTGTAGTTTATCCCTAGAGTTTCTGTCCCCTTATATTATGGGACTTCTTGCTTATCATTTTCTGTCTTCGTATAGGCTGACAGATGTATTTTGGACATTTCATTGACTTCCCTTCTAATTTTGTTACTTTTACATTATCTACATTCTCCCAACGTGTAAGGGAATTTTTCCCCTAGCATCAGATGATTTTCAGTTGACTGACTCCATGTGTCTTTTCATTGCTTTAAGTTTTCCCAAGAATCTTGCCATCCAAACTTGCCTCTGGTTAATATCTGTCTTATTTTCTTTTTTGCTCTTTGTCTGAGGTCTTTATTATGGTAGTTATTGGCTTTTTCTGCTTGTAAAATAGTACTGTCTTTTATTCATATTAGTTACTTATTTAGAAATTATCCATATATATGCTAACTAAGAATGATAAGAGCTGGTCTGTTGATTTGCAGTTTAGATTTCTGAAAGATAGATTTCCTTGGTGTGATTATGTGGTGTGCTGTAAGCAGCTTCTTTCTATGCCTTCTGTTCTCTTAAATCTGTAATTTAAATCTTAAATGAAAATAATAAAATGTTAACATAGGTATAGCTTATACAGTGCTCTTTTCCAAATGATTTACATATATAATATACATATTTATTTAATAATATTAAATATAGTTAATGTTATTAACCAACAGCAGAAATCTGGCTACCATTGGATAGATTCTGTATGTTCTATACTTAATTTAGTACCTATCAGTGGTATCTCTGCTTGATGTAGCCCCAAGGGACCTTATTTCTAGCTGATAATTCTGCTTTAAATTTGTCTGTAATGTAGTTATTCTGTTCCTTTCAGTATAATATAGTTACAAACTGTAACTTAATTTGAACCCATCTTAGTAAAAGCTGAAAGAAAAAGGACTAAGTATAAAATGACTATCTTCTACTTTTTAGAACCTTCTGAATTTTAGTAAAGAAGGTAATCATCAAATAGCCAAACAGTGTATTCGATTTTATTTCCCTTTATTTTAAGGAGTTAATTTAAGTAAAAGTTTGAAGATTTCACTGAGTTATTTTCCTGCATTGATACTATTATAGCTGTATTTCAACTGTTTCCTTCTCTTGAAATGTTCTTTCTTCTGCTTATATTTGTAATTGCTTACAGTGCTTCATTTAGAACAACATATTCTTCTACCATCTGATGCTGATATTCTAACAGTATGACAGGAAATAGTGATTTATTATATAATATCTTTGATTTTATTCCTGTTTAACTTTGCCTTATGACTTGAACATTAGGCTGTATTATTTCTTAATCTTCTTTACATTTTCATGGAATATTTTTATAGCAAGAGATCTACGTGAAAGAATTTGTCTTGCCTCACACAAATATAATCTAGTAGAATCAACTTTTATGACCTCAAATATGCTTGTTATTCTTTAGTGAAATTTCCATATTGTCTTAGGTTAGTCATTTAGGTACTAAAATAAGATGATTGAATAACACCTCCTAATCTTCAGAAGTCATTTCAATTTCAAGATTTTACAACATACCCATCTTTCATTGATCTAATTATTTAGTTTCGTTGCATCCTTTGAAGACTATGTAATTTTTTATTATAAGGACACATTTCTACTTTATGACTAAAAATTTTAGATCTTATACATTGTTTTGCTTTTCTGTCCATATTTCCTAATCTTTTGTAGTTTGTAATTTTCTTACTCATTTTACCAACACTTGGTAAGGTTCATATCTTCTTGCTTACAGAATAAAAATCTCTATCTTTCTTAACCAGAAGTAGAGTTTATTTTAGTTATGATTATAAAGTTAGTAGAAAAACTAAGTCATTATAAACAGTTTTTATAAATTAAGCATGTTACTTAGCAATTATAAAGTTAATTGGATGCATTTACTTCTTTTGAATACTGTATGTGTACAAGATTCAAGTTGTACCTTTCTTGTTTTTTGGTTTAACAGTAATTAAATGTTTCTAATTTCTGTTCAGGTTGGGCCTGTCAAGAGAGGAATCTACAAAGCTCACTTCTGGACCAAACAGTGATGGAGCTGAAAGTAGTTCTTCCTGTGGGACCTCTAGTCTTGCAGGTCTTTCTTCACATACTCTCTTGGAAGAACAACAGCCAAAAAGCATGAAAAGTCCACCTTCCCCAGAGCCTGACTTCTCTGCTACCCTGTGTCCTATGGTAGATGTAGGTAAAGATGTAATGACAGAATTGGAATCAGAGGATATCTTGATCCCCGAAGAATCTGTGATTCAGGAGGAAATTGCAGAAGAAGTAGAGACTAGTATCTGTGAATGCCAGGGTGAAAATCATGAGACAATACCTGAATTTTCTGAGGAGTGTGAAAGTCCAGCCAATTCTCATGAAGAGCCCCAAACAGCACCTCCTGAAGATAATTTGGAAACCTGTGTCATGATGAATGATGTTTTAGACACGTTGCCTCATATTGAAGTTAAAGTGGAAGAGAAATCAGAATCTCCCCAGGAAGAAATGTCTGTTGTTATTGATCAACTAGAAGTCTGTGACTCTCTCATTCCTTCTACTTCGTCTGTGACTCATGTCAGTGACACAGAACATAAGGAGCCAGAAACTGCAGTACAGACCAATACTCCAAAAATAAAAACAGGGTCTTCTTTGGAAGGCCAATTTCCAAGTGAGGGAATTGCCGTAGATATGGAGCTACAGAGTGATCCCGACGAACAGCTCTCTGAGAATGCTTGCATCTCTGAAACATCCTTCTCCGCTGAGAGCCCAGAGGGAGCCTGTACCAGCTTGACGTCCCCAGGAGGGGAAACACAGTCCACTTCAGAAGAATCATGTACTCCAGCCTCCCTTGAGATAACATTTTGTTCTGAGGTGTCCAGCACTGAAAATGCAGACAAATACAATCAGAGGAATCCCACTGATGAAAATCTTCATGCATCTTTGATGTCAGAAATATCTCCAATATCCACGTCACCAGAAATATCAGAAGCATCTCTAATGTCCAATTTACCTTTAACCTCTGAAGCATCCCCAGTGTCAAATTTACCTTTAACATCAGAGGCATCACCCATGTCTGATTTACCTTTGACATCAGAAACGTCTTCAGTGTCTTCCATGCTTCTCACATCTGAGACCACTTTTATCTCCAGTTTGCCACTTCCTTCAGAAACATCTCCAATTTCGAATTCTTCCATGAGTGAAAGAATGGTGCATCAACAAAGAAAGTCACCTTCCATGTCTGAGGAACCACTCTCCCCACACAAAGATGAAGGTTCTGCCCCTGCCCAGCCCTTGGGAGAGAACATTCTCTCTCAGCAGAAGACTCTATCAAATACTCCTGAACCCATCAAAATGGGTTCTTCTTCCATGGCTCCTGAAGCATTTTCACCTGATGATTTGCACAATAAGACCATGGATCAGCAGCCTTGTAAATCACATGTTGAAGCTGAGAAGCCCTATACTGCTTCAATTCCAGAACTTACTTCTACAGAAATCATGAAAGTTAAAAATCATAATGTGCTGCAAAGAACAGAAAAGAAAGGGGTGTCTTCACCATTGGAATTATCTGTGTTTTCTGAAGAGACAGAGAGTAAAGGAAATGAGCTTCCATCAGCTAAATTACAGGACAAGCAGTATATCTCAGCAATGGATAAGGCTTCATTTCCAGAAGGCACTAGAAATAAAACGCATAAGCAAGGGAGCTCACAGAGTCGGCTGGAGACCTCACATACTTCCAAGCTGTCCGAACCTTCCAAGTCACCCGATGGGATTAGAAACGAAAGTAGAGACTCAGAAATATCGAAGAGGAAAACGGCAGAGCAGCACAGCTTTGGAATCTGTAAGGAGAAGAGGGCGAGGATAGAGGATGACCAGTCAACCCGGAATGTATCATCCAGCAGCCCACCTGAGAAAGAGCAGCCTCCCAGAGAGGAACCCAGGGTTCCACCTCTCAAGGTATGGTGTTTAAAAAGGAAAGAAAAACCAAAGAAAAGCAAAGGCACTTTCAAAAATTAAGTAATTTTTTTAAAGAATAAATGAGGTTTTCTTTTTCCCAAGTGCTATGTAGTAGTTGATAATCTAATATTCCCAGCACCAGTCTAATAATAAATGATCCTTTTTAATACTGTGCATTGAGCTCATGTGATAAGTTTAGATCCATGTATGTATTTAAAGCTCTGCATTTAAAGAAAAGGAAGTGGGGAAGAAAGCAGAACAGGGCCTGCAGGAGCCTACAGGCCCCTGCAATACAGGGTCTTCCAGGGATTCCAAGGTATAGGACAGAGACCTACATAAACTTGGGGAAATTTGGAAGATAAGTCAGCATTCTAAAAGTTCAGAAGGACTAGAGAAAGAAGTAGTCAGGAGTAAGAGGCACGCACTAACAAGATGAAGGTACATATTATCCCTTCCGTTCTCCAGTGAACATTGACCACCACCGTTGCCCAATAGAGAGGGGCCTGGCTTATGGAAGAGCCTCATTAAACACTTCTTAAATAAATCAGTGAAATTGTTTTGTGAACCCTGAGGGGAAATGCTGTAGATATGTGGGCATACAATTCCAATTTTTTTACCTCCAAGATAGCAAAGAGTTATTTAACTTCATACAAATATTAAGCCTGTAAACAAACATTCCTATGTATGTGTTTTCATTTGATCCCAGTAGATTTTAACTCTCAGAAAGCAAACCTTTTGTATAAATTGGCTCTGCCTAATAAACTGAAAATTAAGGTTAATTCAAAGCAACTCTATTTAATAAAAAAATATTCTACCCACTATAATTTAAAGGTATTTGGTGCTTTTATCTCAGTCCATTTACATTGTTCTGTAATAAAATGGATTATTCCATGCTAGGATTGATCTATTATTATAAACACACTCAAGCTTTGTTTTTTTCTTTAATCTCTATTTTGCTCTACTCTGACAACTTTTTATATGTGACTCATGCTTTCCATAAGATTGACTTTTAAGAGTGTGGTTGTAGTTACTCTGTTTAATAAAGCAGTCCCTCTTAAATGAGATTCTAGAGATGTGAAAGGTAAACATAAAACCCTGTTATATATTTTAATTTATGAAGCAATGGAAATGAAAATTATAACCAAGCTTTTCATAGGAAATACTTTTAAACATACCAATCTAATTTTTTTGTCAAAAGCTTATTTTCAAAGTGATACACATTATATTTAAAGATGATAGATGATTGATTGATAGATAAACAAACTATGTATTTAATGTTTGTTTGGCTTGAGCTCTTGCTTAAGTATATGCAGGCTTAATTTTTGAAATGTTTTCAATTTGTTTAACTAAGGAAAATATTTAAAAGGAAAAAGTGAATCTCTTCTCAGAATTCACTTTTCCTTTGGAGCCTTTGAATCTTAGAAGAGAGGCATCACAAATTTAAAAATGAGAAATGAGATAGCTCAGAAAGATAGATCCAGAGTTCCAAAGTATAATTCCTAATTGATGTGATTCTCTAATTTGTGTCAAGTGTTTAAAATGTAAATATACACATGTTAACACGAGGAGATACATGTTTTCTAGGAAAAGCTTTTTCTAGAGAGGGAAAAAAAGGAAACATGGTACAGTTCAACAGCCCGGAATGGGGATCCCAAAGACCCTCTCTGTCACTCACTGTTATGTGACCCAAGGGTAATCTACCTTACCTCCAGCATTTTCAACTGTAAAATGAGAGACTTTAACTAGATCCCTTCCAGCTCTATAAATCAATGGCTCTAAGCATTGTTAGGGACTAGAGCATCCCAGCATTCCTGTGGGATGATTGTTGTTAGGTCTTGTGCCTCATGAACTTGGTGATGTCTGCCAAGTCTCTTGCTTGGAATAAGTAGGTGAACAGTGTGGATTGGGATATTTATAAAATTCAGCAAATCGTAACTCACTAGTAGCAAAAGAAACTGCCTAACCCATACTTGCTTTTAGAGCAGAAAGTCCAGAATTACCCTTGCTTTCATGAAAACATGATGATAATAAAATCCCTTTGGAAAGCAGAGCACTCTTACAAATATAGTCTTATTCCATCTTTATAACAATCCTGTGAAAGAAATAGACCAGAAATAACTAGTCTCATTTTATATGAGTTTATAGACTCTTTTTGTGTGCCTGTTATACACGTATAAGGCAGCATACTAGGCCATATGAGAATACATTAAAACCACAGTTATTGGAGACTCGGAAGGACACAGTGATTTGCCTAGCATTACAAGTTCCTTTGAGTTAAGCCAAGATGACAATTCCAGTCTCCTGACCTCTTGGCGAGGCCTTTTGTGTGTGTGTGTCAAATTAAGACAGGTAAACTCAAGCTGAGTCAACGGCCCAGATTTTCATGCCAGCAAGAAAGATAATTGAAAAGCTAAATAATCTCTTAAGTCTTTTTAGCTAACTTCATTTTAAGAAGCCTAGATTTTGTTTCCATTTATATGAGGCATTAAGATGTTTCATTTCCATTCCAAATGAAATCACCGGTTGATTTTTTTGTAGAATAAAAACAGAAATTAAATTTTTTAATTTTCACATTCATGCTGTATTTCATGTTGCTTTGCACCCTAAAGACCCATTCGGGGATTGAGGTGTATGTATTATAATTCATGCCCCATTATGAGAAAATGCAGCTACTCTTCTCCTTTGCATTGTCCCATGCCATGTGTCTCTGTGGTCACAGACTAAGCACTTTATCTTTCCATTCTCTCCTTCCTGTAGATCCAGCTTTCCAAGATTGGACCGCCTTTTATTATCAAAAGCCAACCAGTCTCCAAGCCAGAGTCTCGTGCATCCCCCAGCACATCCGTCAGTGGTGGAAGGAACACGGGAGCCAGGACCTTGGCAGATATCAAGGCCCGAGCCCAGCAAGCACGGGCCCAGCGAGAGGCCGCAGCAGCAGCCGCTGTAGCCGCAGCAGCAAGTATCGTCTCTGGAGCCATGGGAAGCCCAGGAGAGGGTGGCAAGGCGAGAACCCTGGCACATATCAAAGAACAGACAAAGGCAAAGCTCTTTGCGAAGCATCAAGCCCGAGCCCACCTCTTCCAGAACACTAAAGAGTCCCGGATGCCACCACTTGGCTCAAAAGAAGGCCCTCCAAGCTTAGATGTTCCTTCTACCACTGAAACAAAAATTGAAGGTTCAACTGGTGTCATTATTGTCAATCCAAACTGCAGATCTCCTAGCAACAAGTCTACGCACCTCCGGGAGGCCACCCCTGTATTTCAGCCGTCTCTCAACCCCACTAAACTTCCAGAAACTGCCACCGATTTATCTGTGCATAGTTCTGACGAAAATGTATCTGTGTCACATGTTTCTGAGAAAATTGTTTCATCTACCTCTTCTGAAAGTAGCAGTGTGCCCATGCTTTTCAATAAAAATTCTGTCCCCGTGTCTCTTTGCAGCACTGCTATATCGGGAGCAATTAAAGAACATCCCTTTGTGAGTTCTGTTGATAAATCTTCTGTTCTCATGTCTGTTGATAGTGCAAACACTACAATTTCTGCTTGTAATATAAGCATGTTAAAAACCATCCAGGGAACTGACACACCATGCATAGCCATTATACCAAAATGTATTGAAAGCACTCCCATTCCCACCACTCCCGAAGGTGCCAGCATGTCGAGCTCCGCGGATGACAAGCAGTTACTCCTCCCGAGCAGCAGTGCTGGTAACTTAGTCTCCAGTCAGTACATCTCTGTGCCAACTCCCTCTGTTGGAAACAACTTGCCAAACCATCTCTCCACTAGCTCTGCCTTGATTCCCCCGACGGGAATTAACAACAGATTTCCTCCTGAGAAGATAGCCATGCCTGGGAGTGAAGAACAGGCCACTGTGCCCATGGGGGCCACTGTGAGAGCAACCCTCAGCTGCAGGGAGTCAGTCGCCGGCACAGAGGCTCTAGCTGCGCGCCCACCCGTCGCGATGTTTACTGGAAGCATGCTGACAATAAACTCGTACGATAGTTCTCCCAAGTTAAGTGCTGAAAGCTTGGACAAACATTCAGGGCCTCGCAACAGGGCAGACAATTCTGGGAAACCTCAGCAACCTCCAGGGGGCTTTGCATCAGCAGCCATAAATCGATCGATTCCATGTAAAGTCATCGTTGACCACAGCACCACGCTGACCTCCACTTTGTCTCTGACTGTCTCCATTGAAAGTGCAGAAGCCAGTGTGGACACCCAGAGCAGGTCCGTGAGGTCAGAAGCAGCCATTCAGCCCATGGCATGTCCTCAGGTGTCTGTTATTAGCAGGCCCGAGCCGGTTGCAAACGAAAGCATAGATCATGGCTCTAGTTTCATTGTTGCTTCCTCAGTAAAACAAGACTGTAAAACAATACAGGCCCCCTGCACAAGTCTCCGAGAAGTACCTCTTGTTGTTCCAGATAAATTAAAGGAGGTGACCGCTCCTGGTAATAGCTTTCCTGAGCAGGCGCACGGCCCAACCACGTTCAAAAGTGAAGCAGACGCAACCTGTAGCGGTCAGTATAACCCAAGCAACCGGATTTGCTGGAATGATGACAGCATGAGGAACCCTGGACAACCTCTGGTCAGTCATTCGGGTTCAAATAAACAGAAAGAATATCTAGAGCAGAGCTGTCCGAAGGCTATCAAAACGGAGCGTGCCAGCTACTCGCGCATGTCAGAACTTCACCCTAGGAATCTCCTAACTAGTGTCCCTCTCCCTGTGAAATCGGAACCTCACGAAGTGGACAAGGGCTTTAGAATGGACACTGAAGACTTCCCTGGCCCTGAGCTGCCCCCTCCACCTGTAGAGGCAGCCTCCAGTGTGCAACAGACACAGAACGCGAAGGCCCCCACCTCTGGTCCCATGGAAGAGGCTCTTTCCTTGGCGACGGACACCCTGAAGAGAGTTCCCAGTGCAGGGAACCCCAGCTGTCGTCTGTCATCTGTGGAGGCGAACAACCCACTGGTCACACAGCTACTGCAGGGCAACCTGCCTTTGGAAAAAGTGTTGCCACAGCCCAGACTGGGAGCCAAGCTCGAAATTAACAGGCTTCCTCTGCCTCTTCAGACTACCTCAGTGAGCAAAGCAGCCCCAGAGAGGAGCGTGGTGGAAGTGCCGTCCAGCTCCCCAAACCCAGACGGGAAGACTTACTTGGCAGGGACTCTTGCACCACTCCAAATGAGAAAGCGAGAAAACCACCCCAAAAAGAGAGTGGCCCGAACTGCGGGAGAACACACTCAAGTGAAATGTGAGCCAGGGAAGTTGTCCTTGGAGCCGGAGGGGAAGGCGGTGCCTTGTGTCATCAGCTCTGGCCTGAACCAGCTGGGACACAGCCAGCCCTTTAAGCAGGAGTGGCTGAGCAAGCACCCCCTGCAGAACCGACCTGCTCACAGCCCCGAGGTCAAGCAGCAGAAGCGACTGCTGCCCTCCTGTAGCTTCCAGCAGAACCTGTTTCACGTGGACAAGAATGGCGGCTTCCACCCTGATGCTGGTACCTCACACAGACAACAGTTTTACCAAATGCCTATGGCTGCCAGGGGCCCTGTCCCCGCTGCAGCCCTGCTGCAGGCCTCCGCCAAGGCCCCAGTGGGCTGCAATGCATTTGCCTTCAATAGGCATCTTGAACAGAAGGGACTGGTGGAGGTGGGCCTTTCTTCAGCGCCTCACCAGCTACGGTTAGCCAACATGTTATCCCCCAATATGCCCATTAAAGAAGGGGATGACTCGGGAGGGGCTGCACACGCAATGCCAAACAAAGCACTAGTGCACCCCCCACCCCCACTGCCCCCACCCCCTCCGCCCTTGGCCTTGCCTCCACCTCCCCCACCACCACCTCCACTACCTCCACCTCTTCCTAATGCAGAAGTCCCAGCCGATCAAAAACAACCCCCCGTTACCATGGAAACCACTAAGCGACTTAGTTGGCCACAGTCCACGGGCATATGTAGCAATATAAAATCGGAACCTCTTTCTTTTGAGGAAGGTTTAGGCAGCAGCTGTGAACTGGGCATGAAACAAGTTTCCTATGACCAGAATGAAATGAAAGAACAGTTAAAAGCATTTGCGCTAAAAAATGCAGATTTCTCTTCCTATTTGCTTTCTGAGCCACAAAAGCCTTTTACCCAATTAGCTGCTCAGAAAATGCAGGTGCAGCAACAACAGCAGCTCTGTGGAAATTATCCAACAATACACTTTGGTAGCACGAGTTTCAAAAGGGCAGCCTCTGCAATTGAAAAGTCCATTGGGATTTTGGGAAGTGGCTCCAGCCCGGCCACGGGCCTGCCCGGTCAGAACGCTCAGCTGCCCACTCAGAACTTTGCCGACAGCAGCAACGCGGACGAATTAGAACTAAAATGCTCTTGCCGGCTGAAAGCCATGATTGTGTGCAAAGGCTGTGGGGCCTTCTGCCACGACGACTGCATAGGTCCTTCAAAACTCTGTGTAGCTTGCTTGGTTGTGCGATAAGCGCTGAATGAAAGATGCAGTATCCCTTTTCAACGTGGGAAAGCCAAAGGCGTCAGCAACAACAAATTGAATAACTCAGTGGTTTATATCGTCCTAATTTATTTTACTTTGGTACAGGTGGTCTTTCTTTTCTTTACGGGATTACTGTTTTCTCGGGAAGGTGAGACCCCATCCCTTCGGAGTGGCTCAGCGGCTTGGCGTGTCTTTTGTGTATTTAGTTGCCATTCCCAGCTTTGGAAAATTTCTGTCTGTGTGTACACAGGTCACTACCCCATTGGGTTTTTAAAATTTTAAACATAGCTAGCAAAAGGACATTCTTAGTTAATACTAACCAGAAATACAGCTATGGAAAGAGAATGGTAAAAGTGATTTAAGGTGGGTATGCTAGATTAACCGTTATAGCAAGGATTTTCAACCATTGACTCTTCTGATGCTACCTTTTACCACAGTGATTAAATCATATTTGACGAGGGGAATCTGATTTAAATGTACGATTCCTTGTATTTACTCATGTCACAAAAGATACATTAAAGGAGGTGTGTCGTTAAGGAACTCCACTGTCCTTATTCTCTTTCCTCCCTTTTTACTCTTTTCACAGACTGGCAGAAAATCTCATCTGCCTTGGACATTGTAGTGGAATGTATCTTGGGCCTGAAATTGCAGAATGGGCCTCATGCCCAGTAATCTGGTTTGAGCCCTTTGACACCAGATACTATAAGATCAGTTGGCCAGTGGAGAGCCATAGGCCCAGAGGATTTCAGAGCTTCATGTGTGGCTTTGAAGAGCAAGTTATTATATATTTTTTAAATGTCCTAAAATTAAAAGAAAACAAACAAAATGCTGTGTATGCAAACACATATACATGGGTTGATAATGTATATATTGTTCCATTCTATTCACTCTAATACAATTGCTAGATGTTAAAATTTGGGGGGAAATTATCGTAGCCCTTTATTGATGACACCAGTGCTTTCTGGCTTCCAGCTTTGCAGAGGTCAACCACCTCTTTTTAAAGTGTCATCGATGATAACAAAAAAAAAAAAAAAGGGACTACAGAAGACTGATGTGTTGACTTTTTTCTCACAACTTTTTTTCACAATCTATATAATTCTGTTTTATTCTGATATAGCCCTTATTTTAAAAATTGTTCTAGGTATTGCATGTTTTGTTTTCTTTCCCCTCAGGTGAAATCAGTACATTCTTCATATGTGGGAGAGTGGAACTGCTTTTGAAAAAGGGATACTGCATCTTACAATTATCATCAGTGTTTCTCCAGTGAAGTCTGAGTGTTGAGTATTTGAGCTACATTCCGTATACTTTGGCCACCCTCATGCCAGAGAACAGCTTTAGTTCAGGAGGCTCTCTTCCCTAAAGCAAGTTCAAAAGCACATGCACATTGTGGGAAGATGAAAGACAACAAAAGCCACGCCCATTTAACTTCAGATTACAGAGCACAAAATGTGGAGTGCCACTAACCCATTGGTTGATTGAGGCTATAGAATTAAAACGGAAAAACATGGGGGATAATATCATCTGTCCAGGGTAAAAATGACAGATAGTTTCACGTGGGATCATCCTAATCAATATAAACTTTTGACATTCCTTTAAAATACATCTTAAAAAATAACTGGAATGAACAGAAATTACATTCCTGGAAAAAAAAATACTTGCGACTTTTTTTAATAGTAATCAGCCATGGTAGATGTTTTTTCCCTCCGTATTTATTATTGTGATGTTGCCAAATTTTGTTAGGTGACAGAGACATCATTATTATTAACAAAAACCATAGTGAAAGATACTTCATCTTAAAAAGAAAGAAAAGCAAAGAAGGGCCTGCCTTTGTGGCTGTAATTTGGTGCTTCAGTACTGTCGCTTCTGTATTTTGCATTAAAATTAACAAGATTCACTAACGACTGAGAAAATTAGCAATTCACTTAACCAGCCCTTCCTAAGAAATGAAGCATAAGTTCCAGTGGATCCTTAGTTCACTCTGGGCCAGGTCCTGTTCGGGGGTCATCCCCCCTCCTTGATGTCACAATGGTCTACTTGGCTCTGATGTCATCTTGGTGCAGAAGATCATTCTCTAGTCTCACAGAGGGGCACCCCTAAAATATAGATGCTTGCATGTCTGCTTCTTCCAAATCCAGTCGCCGCTCTACCAGTGTCAGATACTCTCTACACCAGCAGATTCAAAACTACCACATCAGTAACTGACACGGTGTTGAAAGAAACTCCGGTCTACAAATCCTTTGCATTCTATATCTGAGGGACACTTGAGGCTGATGTGATAATGAGCCCATGATCAGTTCCATCGTTGTGGAATACTGCCTGAAGTTGCTTACTGGGAAAAAAGGAAAGTGTCCTTCGGTATGTTTTGATTTTTCACATAGTAGGTTGGGAGAATCAATTGTTGATCGTGCATGGATGCTATCACCCAGGTCAAAGAGCGTAATTTTTCTATGCCCTTGCTCTTTTTTGCCCAGTTTAAATTCCTAATGTTTGCATATGGTTTTTATTGCTGAAAATTTATATTTGGGCTAAAAAATAATAGTAAAATTCTCAAGTAAAAAGTGGGTCCGATATTTTACAGGTGTCCATTTAATAATACACACACACACACACACACACACACACAAGCCAGTATATGTGGATTACGTGAGTATCTTAGTTTCTTGATTTGCACAGGTGTCTACCTATGTGCAAATGGAGTATGTTATTTATTACATGGTTTTGTGGTGTAATGTGCAAATTTTCATGTGTGCATTATCCTGATTATTGGACACTGCTATCCCCTTATCAGGAACAGAACTTGCACATGTGACGTAATTTTTTTCCTTTTTTTTTTTTTAATGTTTTATGTCTCAAAGGATGTATTTCCATAAGTAGCACTTTTGGAGCAGGGAGAGGAAGAAAACCCGCTATTCCCTAATCCCCCTTCTATATGATACGCATATGCCTGAGGCGTATAAAGACATTTAGTTAGTCAATGGGCGTGTTAATAAGAACATTCTGATGCAAATTTATTTTCAAAATGAAAATAATGTCCTTCCCCCAAGTGAGAATAGCAGAAATGTTGATGAACTAAGCACCGTAGTTATATTTCCCTGCTAAAGTCTAGTTTGAAAAAGGAAACTTGAAAACAAACCTATGAGGTTGAGCCTGGTTGCTATAAAGACTCTGGGGTGGTATGTGTTTCTGAGATGCTATGGAAGTTTTAGTTGACTTCTAGACCTTGGATTCTAGTTTTACTCATTGAAAATGAACATACAAAAACAAGTTGATGCATATGGTGTTTATAACGCAGTCAAAAGTAACAATACACGATGCTGCAGCCCAGTTTCCTTTACAAATGCTCGCACAATTTCAAAAGAGGAAGTTACTGTGGCCTTGGTTTCCCAGTTCCTCCTTGGTCTGTTAAAGTCCTGGATTACAGAAGCTGACACCATGCCTAGGGTTGCATCATCTCTCTAGTGTCAAGGCCGAGAACCATGCTAGAGCTGCCTCGTGGGAGTGAGCCCACTGAACGTGCAGAGCCCAGAGTCACTGTCTATTTGTGTTTCCAGAGAACAATGTGAAGAGTCCTAGCAGAGGAACTCAGCAGACTGTCAGGGGCCTATGTAGCCAAAATGTCACTGAATATAAAAATCTTGTCTTCAGTCCTCATGCTTTGTCACTGTAAAGCAAACAAAAGCATTTTTACTATAATTTAAAGGAGCTGCTTTTTTATAGCACATACTATTTCGCTTTGTACTATATTTGATAGTTACAGAATAATTTAGACCGTAGAAAACCTTGTTGTATTTGTACTGTTCATGAATGTTTCAAAGAAAGTGCTTTACTTTGTTGCCATAATTTTCTTGTACTGCTGTATTTTTCCCCTGCTTCATGGAAACCTAATCTGATTCATATTTTCAGTACAGTGTCTTTTTTTAAAATTTGTGTTTGTGTTTTTTTGTTTGTTTTTTTTTTTGTTTGTTTTTTTTTGGTCAGTGTTCTGAATGTTTACATCTGTTTGACATTAGCCATTTAATGCCTTTTTTTTAAAGGCAGTATTACTCTCACAGTGTAACAGGAAAATGTGAAATCAACCCAAACATGCATGACAAACACAGACTGGGGTGAAGACCCTCAACATACAAACATTTTTATATCAGCATACAGAAAAGTAAAACCCTCCTTCAGTCCTTTACCAAAGAATATATTATTCCCACAGGAAAAACTCAGAAAGGGTGTGTAAAATCCTCAGAAGGAGGAGCAGTTGCTTCAGTGAGACTGCTACAATTTAGAACTGTTATGCTTGCTTTGATACCTGACTAAATGTGACTGAGTGCAACAAGCATTTAAACAATTTTTAGACAGTGTTTTGTTTAGAATTCAGGGATCATGCATTCTTTAATGGTGCTGTTTGTTTTTTATTTCTTCTTTTCTATAAAGAATAAAAGTGTTGCCTACAAAAGTGACTGCTCACACTATCATAAGTTAAATGAAATGTTTGTCTTTTCATGTTGCTCTGTTTTTCCCTTTCTCAAAGTAATAATTTGGGTTTCAATATTAAACTATTCTGGAGAAAATAAAGAAGTTAAACATTAAATATTTGTCATTTTTAATTTTTTTTGTGAAATGAGGAAAATGTACTAGTAAATACATGGAAAATTTTACTTGAAAAAAATTTATAGGGAAGACAAACCTTCTATTCTTAAATTATCTACCTTTCTTGGTATGGTGAATTGTCAATGTACAATTATAACCATTGTTAAAACAGTAAAAACCAAGACTGAAACCTCTTTGAAATTGATCATATCTACTGTGCTTATTATTTAAAAATATATTTGGACCTTTTTGTTTTCATAAATATCTTGTTAATTCTTTATACCAAAAGATATTCAGGTCAAGCAAATTGTTAGTACCGTATTTAATTTTAATTTTCAAACTGAAATTCAAAAAAATTTTTAATCGTGTTCATTTTTTCATTTTCAATATTATAAGTAGAGTTATTTGAATAAAGTGCTGGGAACCATTAGAACAAAATTGCCTCAATTATATTTACATATGCATATACATACTTGGTTTAAAAATATGCATATCTTTCCAGTAAGACGAATTGAAAATCATTAAACACTTGGCTGTTAAGTCTGAGTTCGATTGTTTTCATCTACACGGAAAATGTTTTTTTTAGCCACCAGATGGCGAAAGAGGATGTTTACGTTTGCAAGAAAAAAGAATAAAATATGCTGCTGCTTTCTAGTTTAAAAACTAAATTAAATGATTATAGTAATGAAAGTCCATCTCATCCAAATAAGTCAATGAAAGATAGATACTTTGACGGTTCATTAAGTTATTTTCACTACCACGATGACATTCCTTTTTTGTACTGTATTTTCTATTAAAATATTTACAAAATGCTTTCTTAATTTTATTTCATATTGTGGGATTTTTTTATTGTTTGCACTACTCCACAGGCATCATCTTTTCCAAAATGTATTAGAAAAATTTCAACTGCCCAGCATTCTTTAAACTGACATTTATTGAAATTAATCTGAATGTTTTATATGTTTTAATTCATTTATTCTCACAAAATAGGTATAGTTATACAATTTTAATATAAATATTTCATTATTCTTAATACATTTACATGGCCTAATATAAGTAACAGTTGCTTTTAAAATCTATTTATTTGTATCTGTCATAGCACTTATCTGAGGACAAGTGGTTTACCCAGTGATTCATCAATTTTCACATAGATACTTCATTGTCATCAAAGGTAAGTATGTTATTTTGAAAGAACCTAGCCAGGAGAGTAATTGGTACAATATTTTTAGGCCTCTTTCTGCAGAAAACAATTGAACAGAAACCTTAGAAAGTGTTTCTCACTCCATAAAATTACTTAAAATTTTTAGTTACAGGTTGCCTAGACCTAATATTTCAACTTCAGACTACTTCAGTTACCCACAGTGATACCCAGAAATGAGAAGTTGGAGTAATCCAATGTCACAGCTAACCTGGAACTCTGAATTAAGCAATGAATCTAGTTCTCTTCCTTACAGAAACTTGTATCCAAGCTGTCGGTGTAATTAATTACCATACACTCACCAACTGGAGGCACGTCACTGGATTTGCAAAGTAAGGGCTTCTTTTTTGATTTTACCATTTTATTTAAAATAAATGTTGTTTTTCAGCTATATTAAATGATATCCCATTGTAACACCTGACTATAAGTAAAACTGCTACTGAAAATACTTAGCAACCCTGCAAAGAAGCATCAGCCAATCCAAACAGATGTCAGACAAATTGAGAGAGATGGGTCTATTACAACAAACCAATGAAGATTGGCTGAATATCAGTTCTGTGAACAAAGGAACCCCTGAATCTGCTTTTATTAATAGTTAGATTTATACTTAGTATATTCATTGCATTTATGGGAAGGTTTGTCTCTGAGATACTTAAGCTAAAATTCCCATCTACAATATCATATTATTTTTTTAAGGAATTTGTTTAGAGGTGATTCAAAAGTGAGCTTTACCCCAAACACAATAAAATATCCAGAAGAGTCTCCTTTTTGCTTTTTCCAAGTATGCTGTTCAGTGGACACTCCCTACAAATATCAGTGTAGCCAAATGATTAGGAATACCAGGTGCTTCAACAGAAGGTCCTGGACTCTTGAGGTCACCTAAGGTCCATCTTAGTTTCTGCAGGCTCATCAGAAATTCTTTATTATTTTATCATAAACTTGTAAATGGAAAACAGGTTTTACCTTTGACCAAACTTGTCTTCTCTGGTTTCAAATGATGGTTTTATTTCAGGAAAACCCTGTGTTCCAAATCCTTATTCCTCAATGATGAGGGCACATGGAGGGATTTCAGAAGAGTGCAAAATTATGGCTGTATTTTCCTTGATTCTTAGACTTTCAGTATCCAGTCCTAAAATACTGTAACATTTCCAGATACACGAAAGTATGGTTAGACTCAATGACTGTAGGAGTCACATGGACTTAACCCAGACATTCTCTTCTTATACAGAAGCTGCAACACTGATTCATGTCCATTTATGTAGAAAAAAGAACATGATTTCTAACTGTGATACTTGTATGAAATTCATTTGCCAACCAGTTTAAGGCTTGATGTACGAGTGGGGACAATTCTCCATAATGGCTTCTACACAGAAGCCACTAAGACACTTCATACGTTTTTTTTCCTATAACTTGTCAGTGCAATATAGGTTTGTGGGCTTTTTTTTTTTTTAAGCACTACATGTTTTGAAGTAAAATAATCTTTAGACTTCCAGGGGTAGGAGAAGCTATGGGAAACAACTTGGCATCTTTAAAAAAGAAACATTCAAAAATTCAACATTATTTTAAAGCTACATTTATAGTAGGACTGTGGAGATTGGGAAGGTGGTTTTGTGAGTCTTTTTCTGTCCGAAAAGCTTTGCTTGGCAAAAACTGGGACTAATCCAACACACCATACTCTACAATCTGTTTTCTAATTTTGATTCAGTAATAAATGAATCATTTCCAAGTCTTTCGCTTTCACAACCTGAATAGGAAGGAGACTTTATTTTTTTTTTAATTCATTTTTATTGTTAGACTTATTGGGTTGACATCTGTTAGCAAGGATTACATAGGTTTCAGGCATAC